>PVJC01005291.1:0-59714 GCA_004026665.1 Murina feae
GATGCGGCTGGGGGCAGGTCCCCAGTGGTGACACACACACATACACACACACACACACAGAAGGCGCCTGGCAGACTGGGGCCATCATAGGACATCCACTGAGGGGTCCCAGACTGTCAGAGGGCACAGGCCGGGCTGAGGGACTCCCTCCACCCCGAGTGCACAAATTTTTGTGCACCGGGCCCCTAGTATATATATAGACTCACAGGGTTCTAGCAGGGTGGCTTCATGGGTAGGGGCCCATGCATTTCTACAGAGTCCAGCTCTCCGAAGGGGCCCTGCGTCTGGTTTAATCCACTGCTGGCACCGCCTTTAAACTTTTCATAGTTTGCTATCTTTGAGCTAGGGTTTTGTAGGTAAGGCCAAAGGGACAGTGGCGCATGCGCAGCACTGAGCAGTGGTGAACTCCTAAGAGCTTCCAAGTCAGCGTGTCCATAGAGAGTTGGCCAGACTCCTGCATGCACACCCAGTAGGACAGCCCAGGACACTCCAGGACACCGGGGGCCTCCAGCGGGGAGCAGAGGATGGGGCCTGGATCTGCATTGATGATGTCCTCGAATGCATCAGCTGGGAGGCTGCAGCACCCTGGCCCCCTGGAGAAAGGAGGGCTCCTGGGGGCAGCCCTGGGACCTGGTGGGAGGCCGGCTTGCGTGTCATTCCCATGGTCAACCTCCATCCTCTGGCGGCTGCGTGGATATTAACTTTCAGGCCTGAGCACTGGGACAGGCAATAAATTATTCAGTAACTATTAAGAAAAGGCATGCACATGGCTCCCCAATGAAGCATATCAGGGAGTTGCCAGACTTAAAAGATGTTAGAATCTCTGGTTTTGAAAACTGCAACACTGCAAAGCAAATACTGTGTCCACAGATTAGAAACCAATTTGAAGATCATCACAGTTGTGGTAAAACAACACAATTTTCATATAAAACTTTGGATAAACCAATTATTATGACGAAGATGATTTTTAAAATTCCTTGTAATTGAAAATGCAGTGATAGAATGCAGAAAGAGGCACTTTGAACTATATACAAATCATGAGGCCACATTTGGTTTCTTATTCAAACTCCACAAGAAATGCCAAAGGAAACATAAAAATGCTATCGTATACATTTACATTTACAACTAAATTTACACTTACTTGAAATTGATTTGTGAAGAGAATTAAGCATTTCTGGAATAATATTCCCACAAGGATCATTAGCTCTAGATGTACTAAAATTTATATTTTGAAACAATTTAGCTGCAATTGATTCCAATGTTGTCATAGTCTATAAAGCATTCTTAGTAGCTCTAGTAGCAGTTGCATGAGCAGAAAGATCTTTGCAAAATTAAAACTTATCAACTTATTTGTAATATTTTATTTGCCAAAAGTAATGGATATCACTTTCAATTATATCGATTAAAAATGAAGTGGCTGAAGGGCGTCAATTTAGGGGGGAAAAGACATAAGTAAAACTTTAGACAATAACAAAAATAATAACATAAATATAGATTTGGGAAGATTTTAGATGTACAATCATGTCATCTATGACTAATGACAATTTTATATCTTCCTTTCCAATTCTTATATTCATTGTATCTTTTCTTCTTGCTGCCTTCAATAAACTGTTGAGGGGGAAAAAAATGAAGTTGTTGAAAGTATAATATGAATAATCTAATAAATAATTTTCAGCAACCCAGGACAGAAAACTCATACACTCAACTCACATATAATATAAAATACTATTTTTATTTTAAAAGTTATGACACCAAATGTTTTTGTGGGAATTTATAATTTTATGCTCGTACTCACATCACTATTACTTTTATTATGTTTTATAAATATTAGCATCTTTTTTAAAGGAAAAATACATGTTTTTGTACTTTTTTACTGCTTTCTGAACTATGGCTGTCACGTTTTTGTTTTGCACAGGGCCTGGCAACCGATGATGCCAGGCCTGGGTACTGAGCACGAAATGACAAAGTTGTCCAGGCTGCTGTTCCTTGAGGAGCGTTCGGGAGATTTCAGAGGAAGTGTCAGGGTGCGGATGAATGCGTATTTTTTAGTTTGAATTCTGTAGGGGAAGATACATTTTCCAAATAAGCTGTAAAATTCTTCCAACTTTCATAGCAGGCTGAGAACCTGTAAGGCAATACAGGCCAGTAGCAGAGAACATCAAAAATACAAAGGGAAGTGTACACATTCAGCTTTGTCAATAGAATTCTCAGCGGTCGGTTTCCTTGAAGAATAGGAAACTCAAAGTCAATTCTTAACAGAAAAGAGTCTCCAATACTCCAAAAGCATTTCCCTAAACAGGAAGAGACATTCCTTGGGTGTATCTTTGGTTACTTCCAAAGTGTTAAGCTTGAGAGCTTCCCAAGTGTTTACCTGAAGCTTGAGAACAGGTGAGGTGGGATTTTTGTTGTGTTTCTGTGACAGGTATGTGTGTGGTGTTGCATATGTGGCAATGGTGATGGTGGGCGTGATGACACAGGTGGCATTTGGGGAGGGATGACTTGCCTAGGGAGGTGAGAGGACACCACAGTACAAAGGCCCTAAGATGCCATGTTATGGATTTTCACCTGATTGTAGTGCATTGAATGGTCTATAGTTCTGGAAGCTAAAAGCACTATTTTTTTTAAAATAATCATTCTGCTGCCAGTGTGACGTGGAATAGTTTCCCACCGCGTATTTCAACAATGGTTTACTAAAGAGAACTGTTAATTGATGATGTCATCTTTGTAAATTGGGAGGTACGATGAAAATTATAGCTTCCTGAAGCATTTTCACGGGTCGTTTCCCATAGGAAAAATTGCCCGTGTCTTTGTTCTGAGAAAATTTCATGATTACATGTGACACTTTATGGCTTACTTCACTCACGTTTGATATATTAGTAAGTGCTTTGAGCAGGCAACCAGAGCCAGAGCACAATGTAACAATGGGCCTGGGTAGATAAGAAGGGAAATGCTATGATCATGATTTATACTGCTAAACGTTTTCCTGGACATGATATCATAGATCATACAAACTCTGGTAAACTTTACCGATAAACTTGGTTTCTAATATGACCAAATGTTGAATTTAAAAATCCAGGTAAAGGACCAGGATCTGCAACCAAAGACATTTTAACAAACTTAGAGGCATTCCTAAAAATGTAAAGAACCCTCAAATCTGCAAAAATTATTAGATTTACTTTTTTAATACAATGCTTACTAAAATATAACCAAAGAATATAGTGTGACTTTTTCAGAGCTTAAACATTCCATTTTAAAATTATAATTCTTGGCCAAGAGCCATTTACTTTTTTTTTTTTCATTTTTAGCACTAGCAATTAGCTTCCTTTTTAGGACCATGTTCCACCAAGAAACATACTTTATTACTTGTCAAGAAATGCTAAATAAATAATGATGTGTAGTATAAGAGAGACAGACTTAAATGCTTGTGAAACTCAGGTAGTTGACATAAATGAAAACAAGAAACCCATTTTCAAAAAATGCAGATTCTTAAGACTGCTCTTTTACTGTAAGAAACATAAAGATTCAAGTGTGACAATAAAAGGCCACCAATCCTGGTTTCATCTGAGGAATAACAGCAAAGTGGTAAGAAGTGCAGCAAAAAAAAGGGGGGGGGGTACCTATCTAGCTAATTCTTGTCATGTAGGGATTTTTTAGAGAGAAGCTACAAACGTTTTTCCTTAAAATTTTTTTTAAACATAGGACTCCTCTCAGTTTTTAAATGTTGGCTAGATTTATAAATGCCACACGAAATATGTCATTAGGCTGCTTAACTCCAGAGGCAACCAATTGTGAAAACTTTTTTTTTTTTTTACTTTTTTCTACATTTTTAAAGTGAATTTATTGGAGTGACATTTGTTAATAAAGTTATATAGGTTTCAAGTATACAATTCTATAACACATCATCTGTATACTGTATTGTTTATTCACCACTCCAACTCAAGTCTCCTTCCATCACCATTTATGCCCCATTTACCTTCTCCTACCTCTCTGCACCCTACTTTCCTTCTGGTGATCACCATACTGTTGTCTGTCTAGAATCTGGAGTGTGTGTGTGTATGTGTGTGTGTGTGTGGTTTTGGTTAATCCTTTCACCATTTTTACCGAGGCCCCTAACCCTTCCCCTTTGACAGTGTCTGTTGGTTCTCTTTATCTATGAGAAGTGTTGCGTACAGAATAATAAAATCCATTGAGATGCTATGCTAGGCCTGTGTGTGTGTGTGTGTGTGTGTGAGAGAGAGAGAGAGAGAGAGAGAGAGAGAGAGAGAGAGAGAGACACTGAGGTAAAAATGTTTTATTAATAAGAGTGAGCAGTTGAAACTCAGAGACTGGCTTGCTGGACTCACCACTATAACATACCAGCTTTACCACTCACGGATTCACATTTGTTTCTCAGCAAAATTAAAAAGCACTGCAGACATTCAGGATAGCTTGAGACTCGCTGAAACCACATCTACAAAATGCCATGTGTCTATCATTCAGGGTGTGGCAAAAGTAGGTTTATAGTTGCTCATATAGAAAATAATACAATAATTAATAAATAATAATGCAAAATAAACTGTGTTTTGTGTACTTACAACTGTAAGTCTACTTTCACCTTCCCACCCCATATCTTAATTTGAACAATCAATTACCTCAGAAAAATCAAGGGTTGTTTCTTAAAAATGGGGAGATTTAACTCATATCAGTGTCAAACTAAAATATTTCCTTGATGAATTAATATTTTTTGTAACTTTCACATGAATTTGGAGATTATAAAGTAGAAAACAAATTAATTGTTCTAGTGACCTTTGGAAATGTAGAGAAAAACTTATCACAATGAGTTTCGATGAGAGCAGGTTTTTTAATTAATTGCCTAGAGCCCTGGAGAATTATTTACCCAGTGCCTACTCTATTCTGTTGCTGCTTTGCTAGTAGGGCTCACCATGAGCAGAAGTATCTCATGGCTTTTCCATATTTTTTTCCCAAGGAAGGAGTGAATCTGGCTATGATCTCTGTAATGCACAGGCAGCTTCTCGTCTGTTGACTTTAGGCAAGCACCCTTCCATTCTGCTGATTTTATGGTGACTTGTTTCATTTCAAAGAAAAGTTTTTAAATAGTTCAAATGTATTGAACCCTTATTGTATTACTGCTCTTACTAGGTACTTACATATATCATGATGAATCTCCATAAAATTGCCAAAACCACTGAAAAATCTCCACTTTTCTACTAGAGAAAAATGACCCTCACAGGGGAAAATTTATGTGGAAAATTTACATGATTTGAACTCAGTTTTTCCTGACACCAAAACCTGGGTTCTTTACAACATACACTCATCTCTTGATTTGCTCAATGCTTTTATTGAGCTCAGTGGTCTGGAAAGTTTGCTGTAAGATAGATTTAAACACAGTCTGCCTTTTTGTATGCTTCTTTTTAGTTTGTTGAACACTTAGAACACTGACTTCTTTTTCTTTTGTTTCTTTATTAATAAAATATTTGAGGCCCTGAAGTATTATACAAATGGGCAACAACACCAGAAAAAAATAAGTATACTGTGAAGCTTCCTAAGGGGAGGAAACATTGAGAAGGAAATCCCATTCATTTGGAAGCATGAATTCTGGGAAAGCTCCATGGTTTTGAATTACCATCTATGTGCTGGTAACATCTGATTTTATCTTTAGCTCTCAACATCTCTGTTGGGCTCTAGTCTTAAAGCCTATTGCCAATTTGGCATATTCATTTGGGTGTGTAATAAGGCACTTCAAACATTACAAATCCAAAGCAGATTTTTTCCTCCAAAATTGGCTCCTCAATTACTCTTCCCTCTCCTGAGAAATGACGCAACCATCCACCCAAACCATGAAGTCATCCTGAGTCTTCTCTCCCCGCACCTACCAGCTCTAACTCATTGGAAGTCTTGTGACTTTCCCTCCAAAATATCACCCAAATCTGTCAGTTTCTCTCCATCTTCACCGCACCGTATCACCATAGGCCAAGCCATCGTTGTCTCTTACCTCAACTCTCGCCTTAGCTTGCCAACTGGTCTCCCTACTTTCACTCTTGCTTCCCTGTTACCTATCTTCCATCCATAGACAAAGGGATCCTCTATCTTTCTCTATTCTACCCTTAGTTACTTATTCTCCGGCTGCACTTGGCTACATTTGAAAATGTCTTATATGTTCTTGCATATTGTGTTTGCTTAAACTTAGCTGTTAGCTAGCTGACCAGTTAGATTAGAGGCTTATACATCCCTCTCTTTTTGCTTTGATTGATTTAGGTATGACTATAAAGTGTGACAATGCTTTTTAAAACAAATATGTCATCCATCCCATTTCACACACACAAAAAAATGCTTGTTGTCAGATAGAGAGATGTGTCACATAGATTCCCTTTGAGAAAAGACTCCCTACAAATAAAAATGTGGTTAGCTGACTATGTTTTGATGTGAGCTTTATCAGGGTCTGATTCGCTTTCTAGCTGAGATCATGCTTTCTCTTTAAGTACAGGATTGAATAGATGCAAACAGAAGTTGTTGTTCAGTCCTATAGGGGCTCATCTAAGCAACTGAATCTCTCTCTAAAGCTCTAAAAAGGTGTTAATCCTTAGGCTTGGCAAACTCACTCTCCATGACAGGGACCAAGCTAAAAGGATTTGTTCATGGGAGAACATTTAAACCCATATTCCACAGCTAGTCATTGATAGTCACTTAAAAACAAAGCACAACAAAACACTGTGTGGGAAAAACACTGATTGGAACAGTGTGTACCCTCTGCCCTGGGGGTGACCTACGTGATATGTCTTAGAATTTCGAGCACACTTGAGAAAGTTCCTTTGGCCTTTAATAGCTCACTCACATGAATAGAATGGTGTGTGAAATTCCACTTTTATAGAGGCAGTCTTTTAGAGTAACCAATCCCTCTCTTCATATACTTCAGAAAAGAATAAAAGAGTCTGTCAATATAAGGGTAGTGTATTTACATCAAGATTTTTTTCTCCATGAGTGTTCCAGGGCCCTGATGTGAAAGCAGAGAGAGTACTGTTGCTACAAAGAAGGGCAAAAGGAGATTGAGAAACAGAAAGAATGTTCTTCTTAAAGAAGCACCCACATTTGTTCAGCTATGACTTGTCAGGCATTCTTTAAGAAACCATCTTATTTATTTATCAGAAAGCATGTGATTGAGGGGTAAGTATTCTTATTGTTCATTCGAGGAAATAATCTTGCCAAAGATCATATAGTGATAAGATGCAACTGAAACCACAACCTAAATTATTTCATTCTGAGTTTTATGCTCCTTTACTACACCTAGTATTTTCTTAATCGTGTTGTCCATCAACAAATTTGTGATAGTCTGTGTTCCACATGGATAAAGATAGCTTCAGTATATTGAGCACCTTACATGTGTGATAAGCTCCTGGGTTCCAAAATCAGGTGGTCTGGATTTAAGTGTCAGTTCCATCAATTACTGATTGTGTAATTTGGGAAAATTATTTACTACCTTGTAATGTATCTACAAGTAGGAATAATAATCTTACCTCATAAGGCTATTGTGAATATGATTTGTGTTACTACATGTGAAGTGCTTAGAACAATTTCTATCCCATAATAACTGCTCAGTAATTCTTAGCTAGCATACTTATTATTTCACTAGAGGCCCAGTACACGAATTTGTGCACCAGTGGGGTCCCTTGGCCTGGCCTGCGGGATCAGGCCAAAACTGGCTCTCTGACATCCCCTAAGGGGTCCCAGATTGCAAGAGGGTGAAGGCCAGGCCAAGGTATCCACCGGTGCACAATCGGGGCTGGGACGATTGTGGGAGGTCGGCCAGTAGGGCAGGTACCATGGGAGGGTTCCAGGGCATGTCTGGCCCATCTCGCTCAGTCCCAATTGGCCAGACCCCAGCAGCAAGCTCACCTACCAGTCTACCAGTCAGAGCATCTTCCCCCTCATGGTCAGTGCACGTCATAGTGAGCAGTTGAGCAGCCTCAGCATATCATTAGCATATTATGCTTTGATTGGTTAACTGAGCGGTTGGCAAGACAATCAGACACATAGCATATTAGGACTTTATTATATAGGATTAAATCTTTCCCAAAACACTCTTATCTATATATATAAAAGACTAAGCAAACAAATGCCAAATGATCAAATGACCTGTCTACTGGTCAATCAGTAGCTATGATGTACACTGACTACCAGGAGGCAGACACTCAACACAGGAGCTGCCCTCTGGTGGTCAGTGTGCTCCCACAATGGGAGCACTGCTCAGCTGATCTATAGGCCAGGCTCAAGCTGGCCAGTGCAGCTGCAGCAGCGCAAGCCTCTCCCACCTCTGAGGCAGTGCTACCAAGCTGCAGCAGTGACAGGCACAGAGAGACCAGATTGAGTGGGAGCAGCTCAGCACCTGGCCCGGGCTCAGGCTCCTCCCCGACTACATCCCTTGGGGGATATTGGACTGCCAGTTTCAACCCAATCCCAGCAGGACATCACCCAGGGGCTCCCAGATTGCAAGAGGGCACAGGCCAGACTGAGGAACCCCACCAGTGCAGGAATCCATGTACTGGACCTCTAGTTTATAGATAAGTAAACTGGACTCAGGAAAGTTAGGTGAGTTTCCCAAGTTCGAGGTCAAATAAATTAGCGAGAAAGCTAGATGACTTTATACCAAAGTTGATTCTGCACTCTGCTGCAAGGTTGAGACACCACCGGCACATGTGATAAAACAAATGTTTAATATCCAGGACTGGCCTGCACACAGGTGGAGCGATGACAAAGTCTCCATACTCACAGAATGATTTCAAGGTTTTGAAAGCCATTGCGTCTAAAGGAGATTCTGTGGAAAAAGGTCCCAGCTGTAAGCATCCGCATTGCAAGTCTATCTCCAAGAGATAGCAGGGTTTGGGACAAAGTCTCAATTAGAGCATTGACTGAGTGAAATACAGAAGGAACTAGAACGCTTCCTTTGATAGCTCAGTTGGTAGAGCGGAGGACTGTAGTGGTGACTCCCAGAAGGAACTAGATTGCTGAGGCTGGGCAGGCATTGCCATTAAGAGATAATTGGCTAAAGGAAGCAGGGGAACACACTTCATCTACTTTTTAAAAAATATATATTTTATTAATTTTTTTTACAGAGAGGAAGGAGAAGGATAGAGAGTTAGAAATATCGATGAGAGAGAAACATCAATCAGCTCCTCCTGCACACCCCCTACTGGGGATGTGTCCACAACCAAGGTACATGCCCTTGGCTGGAATCGAATCTGGGACCCTTTAGTCCACAGACAGATGCTCTATCCACTGAACTAAACTGGTCAGGGCTTCATCTACCTTTAATGGTTGTCTTAGGCTCAGTGCTGAGTCAGTGGTAACAACCACCCAGATTTACAGCTTACAAAACATACTTTTTCAACACTTACTTGTGCAGAGGAGATGATTCCATTTTTAGGTGATAAAATTAAAGTTTGGAAAGATTGAATAAACAATGCACCCTGACCGGTTTGGCTCAGTGGATAGAGCATTGGCCTGCAGTCTGAAGGGTCCCAGGTTCGATTCCGGTCAGGGGCATGTACCTTGGTTGTGGGCGCATCCCCAGTTGGGGATGTGCAGGAGGCAGCTGATCGATGTTTCTCTCTCATTGATGTTTCTAACTCTCTGTCCCTCTCCCTTCCTCTCTGTAAAAAATCAATAAAATATATATTTTTTAAAAAACTATGAAAGGCCACAGTTAGTAGGCTGCTGAGTCAGGGCTTGAACTTGGCACCTTGATGGCAAGGCCATTGGCTCTTTTCATTACACAAGGCTGCTCCTCGAAGGCCGAACACCAGGGCCTGGGAATGGAAAGAAAATAAAACCATGAGACTGTTTGCACATAAGTACTGGATTCCACCCTATCCTTTGATTTTGCTCATTCATAAGCCCATTATGAAAATGGCCGCTCCAATATTAGCTTGGTTTGTGAGTAAACACTAAACCTCAAAATATGCTTCCTTATAATCAGTTTATACTAATTTAATATGATGTTAAATTGCTCATAAAAGTTAAATATATCCTGGGAGCCTGAAATTTGACCAAAGTTTCCCAGAGTTTTTATTGCATGTTCCTAAAATTTTACAAGCCCTGCCATTTGTGACTTCAACTAAGTCTCTCTGCAAAAGACAATGAATTAATTAGAGACACTGAGAAGTCTGTTCTCACAAAGCGCTGTAATTTGGTGTTGTCATTTTCAAAAATGCAATCCCAGGAAAATCCAAAATTCAAACGAGTGAAGTGCAAGCCTCTTATGTGACTGACTGCATGCAGCAACAGACAAAGTGATGGCAGGACCAGGGTGACCATGAGGAACCTCTGTTGGTGTGTAAACAATCAAGACTCCTTTCTTCCCTTGAGAGTGGATGTGTGATTAAAAATCCTATATAATAAAGAGGGAATATGCAAATTGACCATCACTGCAGTCAATCTGCACCCACAGCTAAGGCTAAGTTCCCATAACGAGCCTTAAGGAGCAATCAGAAGGGACCTGAGGCTGCGCGCCCATCCACCTGGGGCTTGACAGGGGACCTCAGGTCGTGCCTTCCACCTGCAAGGCTTGACAGGAGACCTCAGGCTGCTCCCCCTGCCCAGGCACCAGGCTGGGGGATCACAGGTCACTCCCTTTGCCCAGCAGGACTTGATGGGGGACCTCAGGCTGTGCCCCCTGCCCTGGAACCCAGGGGACCTGAGGCTGCACCCCCCCACCTGGCAGGGCTTGACAGGATGGGACTGGCCAGGTCTGGATCTAGCCCAATGAAGGGGGGCTGTCTAGGTTTGTGTTTCGAGTGATTTTGAGGTACACATGGGTGGTTGAAGACTTGACTCTGGGTTCCATGGTGCACCCCAGACTCCGACAGGAGAAAGATTTTCATATATGTTTTACTAATTTTCTTTAATCTCTGACACTTCTATTATAGAGAAAGGGCAAATAGCAATATTAAAATATTTCCTCTAATTAATCCCCTTTTAATGTGCATGAATTTCGTACACTGGGCCACTAGTAGGAAATAATTATTGTTCTTTTGTTTTGGAAAGGGAATTCCACAAGCATGAGGCAGCTGGAAGAATTAACCACAGGTGAAGGCAACCTGCAATCGGGAGGCATCTTTCTTCTGATTTATGCTGCAGTATAAATTGGGCACCAGATGAGGAGCACAGCGCATGCAGTGGCAGCAGGAGGCTATTTTAATCTTTCAGATTATCATTATGGTAGTGAAGGGCAAGAATGATTTTAGCAAAACATGAACTGAATTGTACTTTGTTGACATGCCCACCCCCCCACCATGGAAAACAATTTTTATTTAAGCTTATGTGAGTATTATTTTTTTATACACCTACAGCCTGCCTACTTCCAGGAAGAATTTTACAAAAAACTACTTAACTCTAAAGAGAAAGTAAACTAAGATGCAAGGCAAATTAAATTTGGGGGTAAGTGTATGAACAAAGTATCTAATAAACCTATCTAGAAGAATTCTAAATCTTTACTTTTTTTTAATGCAAGACTAAGAGAGCTGAGTAATAATATCAAAATGTTCTCTGAATCAAAATCTACAAACCCATTATTTTTTCAATCTGTCATAATTCGGTAACCAAATCATCACCTTTGAAACTGAAGGGCCTTTCGTGTTTTATTTGATGCTTTTAGTTTAGGTATGCTCTGTAATGCCAACTGTTAGGGTTCTCAAAATTCATGTTTCCCTCGTTTCCCTGGCACACTGCTGGACTTCATTTCCCAGAGTTCCTGTCTCTAGGTTGGCTGAGGTGAGTAGTTCTTGACAGTAGAATGTGAACAGAAGTGACGTTTGCCATCTCTGAACTGAGGTATTTCAGAGCAGCTATGTCTTCTCTAAGCCTAGTCTTCTTCCCCATCCACCAGCTGAATGCTGAAGGCGGTCCCTCGAGGCTCTTGAGCAGTGGTTCTCAAAATGGGGTCCCTGGATCAGTGGCTGCAGATCACCTGAGAAGTTCTTCAAAATGCAGGTTCTTGGTACCATCCCAGACCTTCTAAGTAGGTGGCACCCAGCGATTTACAAATTAACAAGCTCTCCAGGTGATTCTGATGCATGCTAGAGTTTGAGAACCACTGTTCTAGACAACAGCAGGACCATAGGCTGAAAGAATCCTAGGTCCCTGGATGGCTGCCTGGAGCAGAGATTCCTTTCTTGTTCCCCTTCCCATCCCACTGGACCATGACCTAAGACATATTCGTATTTCATTAAACCCCTGAGACCTTCAGGTTGCTTTCCATAGCACTAGCCTATCTAGACTAATACTGCTTCATTTCCCCTTTCCTATTACTTCTCCTGATGACTGCGACAGTGTTCTGTTTTTGTCCTAGCCACCGCAAGTCCTGTGTGGAATGATGAAGAAGGGATAAACCAAGCACCTGGCAAATATTGTTGTCCCATTTTATCCCACCTTGAATTTTTATACACGGTTCCCTCTGCCTAGATTATTACTTACCCACGGCTCACTGTGCAAATTGCTACTCATCCTCCAAACATCTCCATATCTGTAAAATCTTCTAGGACACTTCATATGATATGGAAGATACCTTTCTACATATTCTTACAAAATGTCCTGGCCCATAAGAACCTGAGGTTCTTTAATATGAGACAAACTTGTCAAATACCCGAATTTTGGCATAAATTTATATGACATTTCTTATCCTGTACAGTTGAAAATTTAAGATTAACCCACGTTTTTCTGGTAAGTATTCCTTCTTTGAGATGTAGGCTTTTCTCCCACTCTAAACATGTATTTACACCGAATATGTGTCTTAGTTCTGTGCAGAGTTCTTTCCCAATATTT
This sequence comes from Murina feae, assembly GCA_004026665.1. NCBI lineage: Eukaryota > Metazoa > Chordata > Mammalia > Chiroptera > Vespertilionidae > Murina > Murina feae. The sequence goes on from PVJC01005291.1 coordinate 12,814, forward strand.
TCCTAATTATTAGAAAATTATAAATTATTAGAAATGTTTATTAGGCTTTTTAGAAATTTTTAAATTGGTTTCAGCATTGTAAAGTCGTGACCCTGAGTGGTCTGCTGGCACGCTGACTGTCGCATGGGAAAAGTCTGTTTATTGCAGGAAAGAAAGAGGCAAACACTCTGAGACAATCGTGTCACTTCTGGAAATATCTAGCCCCGGGGTCCAGTCATTCATGAATTTGGATTCACATCTCTGTGGTTTGGATGGTTCCAACAATAAATTTTCTTCTTTTACTTTAGATAGTTTGACATGAGTTTCTGTCACTGGCTTTCAAAAGCTTCCAGCTGCTATGAATATGAAATCAATTAGTTCATTTCTGAAAATGAGCATGTTGCAATAGACTTTGGGAGTATTGCAAAAGAAGGGAGCAGAGAGACTTAGAAAAGTTTGATGCAATGAAAAAAATAGATTACTTAAGCGCAGCGGTGAGTGATAGTATAGAAAAAAATGTGGCTGCTGTATGGTTATATCAATTGTTAAAACACTGAAATATTTCCGTGCAAGCTAGAAAACAAGCCATTTCTTAGAGCCCCCACAGTGCTCCAACACGTAGGTACCTTGGCCCCACCTCGTGACTCTCTGATTACCCCGTGCTCCAGCAAAGGAGGAGGAAATATCAGTAGAGCAGGCAGCAGGCAGCTTCCGTTCTGATTGGCTGGTGCCCTTGCCAACTGGTTGTGAACTAATCTGAAACCCACGGATATACACCTTCCATGCTGTATGGATCACGGTGGGTTGCATTTATTGGTTTACTTGTCTCTTTTCCTTTCCTGATTGTCACTAATCTAAGGATGAGAACTATACTATATTTGTCGTTTTCTCCAGTGTCTAATATGAGTGGAGTCTTCAAGTTGGAAAGAGACAAAGAGATGGCCAGGACCTAGCACCTACTTTTCTGGCGGTTTGACACTTAGTAACTGTGCTATAGGAAGATGTTCATCACTGGACAGGAGCCAATCCAGTGCTGTGCTTAGAACCTGAGTTCTCGAGTTAGCCTGCTTGACTCCAAACCCTAGTTTGTGTCCCATACAAACTGAGTGCTCTTGGGTAAGTGACTTAATCTCTCTGTGCTTTAGTTTCCTCGTTTGTTGAATAGGAATAGTAACAGGACCTACCACACAGTGATGATATGATGAGTAAACGACAACACATACAAAACATTTAGAATGGTGCCTGGCATATGGGAAGCAATCAATGTGTATTAACAATAGTTATTACTATTACTTTATGCAGACCTGAGAACAACTCCAAGCAGTGGTCCATCTATTACTCTACACCAGTATTACATAAGCAATCATAATTTCCCACATGTATACAGGCATTTCACATGAAAAGGTTGTGTGGTCAATTTTGGTTGAGAAATGCTGAAATAATCAATATTAAATAATGAGTGCTGCTAGATGCGTTAATATGCTTATGTATTATATAAAACTCCCAAAGTATTTTTTATTCAGTTAAAAAAAAAACAGATTTTTAACATCAAACTTTTACTGTTGTTCCTTTGAGAATACTTTTATGGAAATGCCACACTGAGAATTTTGACCTCAATCATTATGTAAAAATTCCCTGGCCCTCTTAGTTGGATTGGATCATACAAAACCATGATACGCTTTTTAAAAATGTACTGTCTTAAGTGACCTTGATACAAAACAGGCAAGTGACCTCCTTGGCCTCTTTCCCCTAGACTCATCTTGTCATCCAGATGGTAAGGTGAAGCAAAGAAACACCAATCCTAGCCTAAAGAATCTAAAGCAGCGGTTCTCAACGTGTGGGTCACAACCCCTTTGGGAGCCAAACGACCCTTTCACCAGGGTCACCTAAATACATCCTGCATATCAGGTATTTACATTATGATTCATAACAGTAGCGACATTACAGTTATGAAGTAGCAACGAAAATAATTTTTGCTTGGGGGTCACCACAACACGAGGAACTGTATTAAAGGGTCATGGCATTAGGAAGGTTGAGAACCACTGTGTACCTTTATTAAAGTAAAGGTATCCAGAGATAGAGAGCAGCTGACAGTTGTGAAGAGAAGGGCAGGAGGAGTGGAGGGATTGAGCAAAAAAAGTAAAAGATTAACAATGTGGTCATTGCAGCTGCAGGAGGTAGAAGAAGGGATAGGGGACATAAATGGTGATGGGAAAAACAAACTAAAGGAAAAATAGATTTAAAGTACCTTTCTCCCTTAAGCTTAGAGTAGCTCACCTAAGCCTTCTACCTTCTGCTCTCTGACTCAGCCCTGGTCCTTGCCACGGTGGAAGTGTCCTCTCACATTGTAGTTGACCCCAGTCCCATCTTACCTATCAATAGATTTTAGCTTCAATAGACATTTCAAAAAAGACTCAGTTAACAACAGCTTCATCACATAGACGCAAGAAACTTGCCCATCTTGGCTCATCATACCGAATGCTTCACCTAACCAACTCTTGAAAGCAAGGATGTGCTTGATCTTGACCCAACATATTAGTACTCCTTCCCATGTCTAGAGCCAGCAGGACAGCCGAAGGCTCAAGAATGCCCTGTAACCTAGAGTAAGGCCTGGCTCCATGAACATTTGATGTATGTTTGTTGAATTAATGAAAGATTAAAGACGAATGTTTGGGTAAGGTATGGGAAGTAAATGCCACATTGTAGTAGTACTTATAAAATAGCTGACATACCATAAATTCTGGCAATCCTATATAATGAAAGGCTAATATGCAAATAGACCAAACAGCAGAACAACCAAGCAACTGAACAACCAGTTGCTATGACATGCGCTGACCACCAGGGAGCATGTGTGGAAAATGATGGGCGTTGGCAGCAGCGAGATGGTGGAGCAGGAGAGTGGGGGCACCAGACCAAGGCAGGGCACCAGTTGCTGCCATCAGGGTGAGCCTCTGGTGGTTACTGTAAATTCTTTGTTCCCCCACACTGCAGTCCCACCCAGCACTTGCACCTGCTGCCAGTGCCAGCCCCACTCACACCCTCCGCTGGTGCTGGAGCTGCTGCTCGAACTCACTGCCAGCAACCGGCACTGGCCCTGATCGCTCAGTGCCATTAGTGGGTGTGAGCGACGGCTGCTGGCCTCCATCACCTCCCCCTGCTCCCAAGGGGAGATTGGGGCTGGCAGCCACCTCTCACACCCACTGCTGGCAATGCCCCCTCCCTCACACCCGCTGCCAGTGCCCAGAACTGGCTCCGATCACTCAGCACCATCGCCATCAGCGGGTGCAAGCAGCAACTACCAGCCCTGATTGTCCCTGAGGGCTTTTCTACCTCCTCCTACTCCTGAGGGGTGATCAGGACAGTAGCTGCTGCTCACACTCGTTGATGGGGTTGGCCCCAATAGCTCAGTGGTGGCAGTGGGAGCAAGGCTGCCAGCAGACAGGGGATGGGGGTGGAGGGGCCATGGCAGGAGGGGCCAGGTGGAACACGGAGGATGGGAGGAGACCTGCCCCTGTGCCTACCACAGCCTCGCGGCCTACAGTTCCTTTCAAGGTGCACAAATTCATGCACTGGGCCCCTAGTATTAAAATAATAAATTTAAAGTTACTTTATCAAATGTAATAATTTTTTTCACCTCAACTTGGAGAATTTTAAGCAATTTTTTTTCTGCCTTAATCTGCAAGTAGTTTCACATGAGGATTTAACCTCATTTATATGTGTACAGAGGTGTCCTCCTTTGGTTATGAGATTTAACTGTGTTGACTTATTAACATTATTCTTCTTTCTTCAGTAAATTCATGTCCCATTTCTCTCATTTGTTTATCCTTAAAGTTAACCTTTATTGGCAGTCATTTTGTCTTCTCATTCAAGATATTTTCTCAGGACCTGGGAATTCTGGGTAATGCCCACAGTGGTTCACGAAGACAGAAAGCTGTGCAGAGCAGAGCCCCTCTCGAGTACAAATGACAGCTTGCCCGATAAAGCATCCCAGTCAGTACTAGGAATTCATCACCCCATTATCTCTGGCATGGGGTGTCTCAGAAGAGGAGTTGAGAATGTCCTGACTTGGGCTTCTTTTACTTTAGTCTTATTTTTAGACTTGGAAGCTTGGAAACCTCTTTAAATTTTCTTGAAATTTAAGGATTTCGCCAGATTTTGGTTTCTTCACTATTTTTTATTTTGATTAGAAAATAGAAAGCCTTTTCAGTATCCAATTTTAGTTTCTTTTTAATTCTGAAAAAATGTTCTTCATTTACACCCTTGAGTGTATGTCCTGACATTTCACCCTATGCTTTTCTTCAGAAATGGATAGTAACTTTTTAAAAAACTTTTAGTTCCACATCATTCATCTTCTCTGACATTATTGCTTCTTGTTATGGGTCCTGCACATTTTCTTAGACTCTATTATTTCCCTGATATGATTTGCCATAGGAATTCCTACACTTTTCTACCGCTGAATCAACCTGAAGTAGTTCTAAAATTCAGTCTCACCTATACCTGCCATTCCTCTTTTGATCTTGTTGAGGATATATAATTCTTACTCATTTCTTTTGAGAGTTCATTTTCTGGACTCTTTTTATTTTTGTTGTTGTGAAGTATTTTGTTATTGTGGTTTGAATACTCATAATTTCATATACCCAGGATGCTGGATTTGGGCAGAGGTTCCATGAACAATGAAGAAGTAGGTCAAGATTTATCTGTGGGTTAAAGAGTGGGGAGAAGAGCAAGATCTGAAAGACAGAATTGAGTGATGAAGCCAGAGTCAAGATCAAGGAAAAAATCCAAATAAAGCCACAGGATGAAAATAGTCAGAGACCTGGTATAAAACTCTGGACTAGAAAGCAAAGTGACATTCGACTGGAGGGAAGAGGGCTGAGTCTTGAATCTCTGAGACTCTATAGAAAGCTACTGCCTGTATGGGGCAAGTTGGACAAAAGGGGGAGTTGGGCAGATAAGAAATCCTGTCTCAACCTGTTGCTGAAGTTTATGCTGGAAAGGACTGGGGCATAGGGCTTCTGGCAGAAGTTTCTCCTAAGACAATATTTGTAGCTCAAGTTGGCTGCCAGGGTTGCTCTGGTCCTACTCATCACAAATAAGAATGCTCACTTCCGTTTGTTTTGGCAGTTACTGAGTATGCTTCTCTCTTTTATGATTCTAAAGGCACTTTAAGAGAAAGGCTTCTTAAGTAAGAGCTTTGATTCACTCCACCATTTTCTATCAATTCCCAAATTTTATTTGAAGATATACATCTTTGTGAGACACAAAAGAAATATGAATGCAAAACAGAAGTTCCAATAGCTGTGTATAATATTCTAAAAATATACCTTCCCCATACTCTCAAACAGACTAGAATTCATTTTAGATATCTAGCATTCACTCACGTATGTGGACTGTTTGCATAAGATGGTGAACAGAGAGTGTCAGTTGCCCAAGCTTATGAGATGTGGAAACGTGCCCAGGAGGAAGTAGAATGAAATATTTGGGCTTTCCAAGGCCCTAACATGATAATCTCTTTGAGAGATGACCGAAAAGCTTTGGTATTCAGTTTCTAGTCTTGGTGTCATTCAAAAACACACCATTTAAATGAAGCATAGATTTTCAGGGACATTCAGAAAAGCTAATGTGTTAAGATAGAATTATTAAGATAAGAGTCAAGGAATCTTTCAACAGAAATGTACTGTGCTGGGGTAAAATATTTCAGTCTAGCCCTGCCCTGAATCAGTGGAGACAACCTCAGGGACCTGCAAGAAACACAAACAGAACATTGAAGCACGTCACCTCTTCGATTTCAAAACAGGCCTTCCAAGTCAGTGCATGTTTTTCATTCCAGAGTGCCCCACGAAGTTCTATTTTACATTGAACTATAAAAAATACATAAGCAGAGTTGGTACAAAACATGTGATGGGTAGCTGATGTAGACATAAAAAGAAGTCACAAACTAATAAGAGATTAGAATAAGACCTTCACAGTCAATAGACATCAATTGTTTTTTTCCAAGCAAGAAAGAACACATCCTTCTTTTCCTTTATACCTCTTGCCTTCAAAACTTGCTCTCACTTGGTACTATTTTTCCTTGCACTCATTTACTGATCCATCCATCCGTCCATCCATCCATCCATCCATCCCATCCATCCATCCATCCATCCATCCAGTATCTTTTGAGTACTTAGTATGTGCCAGTCCTCATGTGAGTAGCTGGGAATACAAGGAAGAATAAGAATAAAATGGACTCTGTTTCTTGATCCTGTTTTTGTGAAATCTGCCTTCCCCCTCCCCAGACTCTCAACTTTTCATCTCAGTGAGTTCACTGAGCTCTGCCTGGATTCACACTCCCTCCACACAGACTGGAAATTGTCCCAAGGAAGAAATCTGGGAAAATCACAGGGTCCACTTGTTTGTCTCCCTTCTCTCTACATCACTGTCCTTTGCTGCCTGATGTCCAGTAACTCAAAAATCATGTCATATATTTTGTCCGTTTTATTTTTATAGGTTGGTCAGAATGGTAAAACTATATCTTTTTCATGTTGGGTGAAAGCAGTTATCTACTATTGAGTTTTGAGAGTTCTTTACATATTCAGGACACAGGTCCTTTGTCAAATACTTGATATTCAAATACATTCTTCCATTTTATTTTCCATTTTCTTAATGGTGTTTTTTGGGGAGAAAACATTTTCAGTGTTGATGTTCAATATGGTGCCATAGCCAAGAACTCTTTCCCTAACCCTAGGTCACAAGTTTTCTCCTAGGCATCTGCTCCCTTTCAAGCTATTATTCCTTTCATTCTATCACAATTATGTGTGTAGAGAAAACTTATTTTTATTGCTGCATTGTGTGGTATCTATCTCAAAACAGACACCCATCTGTGCTATGTCTTTGGGGGTGTTGACACACCTGTAATTATTCTGAGTCTCCACTGGATGTCAATACTGTTCAAGGAAAAGCAGTCAGACAGCATGCTGCATGCACAAAAAGCCATCCACGCTTTCAAGAGACGCCACAGTGAAACAGTTAGAAAGGAGCTAAAAGAAGTGAAATGCACAAAGAGGAGTATTTCTCCTCCTGTCCTGTCATGAGTAGTCAGAGTGGTGGGGCACAGCGCTGGAATTTGTAGCAGCATTGAACCTGAAAGAGTGAATTCTCTTTTCCACTCTTGCTCTTTAGTTGCTGACTTATGCACAAATGAAACAACATTTTTACTTGAATTATTTGGCTAATTCTCACAAGGTACTTACTGAACAAAAATTAGAGATGCAATCTTAATTTCATTTCTTTTGTTCACTTCTTAAACATGTACATATTTCAGCAGTGATCGGGTAGAAAGAAATGACTCCGGTAAGAAATTACCTTGGCAATTTTGGTCCATATATAAGAATATCACTAAGGTTAGGAATATGAAAGAAGACCCAAAGGGGCAAGTGACCTTGGACATCCTTCCAAGCAGATTTTAATTTCAGGAAGGACTTAGTCTGTTCAAAGACTGAAACAAAAATAAAGCAAATTAGGATTTATATTGCTTTTTCCTCCTAATAATCTGCCACATCGTAATTATAAATTGATGCTTAAACATTCCAAGAATTAAACTATAGATATTGTTTTTAGTGTGAAGAAGGTAACTATATCTCCTATCATTGTGGTATTTTTAATAAAATCTTGTTTAAGATAAACAATTTTGAAAATTAGAAAGAGTAGAACATACAATATTTTAACAAGATATCCTTTGGGGAAACACAAGGATGTGAGAGTGATCAGGTTATTTAACAAGGGATTATTTCAATGCATATTTTATGAAATACCTTAAAGGTGTTATGTTTATAGTTAGCAAGCCTGTCACTTAGATGAACATAAAAGTGAGTTTATACTCATCATTGCCTGATGAGCATTGTGCTACAATGACTAGCAATAATACATATATTGAATGAATATCTAAAGCAGATAGAATTTTTCAGTGAATAATTTAAAAAATGATCTCACATTTCAAAAATATACCCAAAATATGGTATAAGATCTAGGATAATCTGAATCAAGCAGAATTATCTCTTAAAAGTAGGGTGCTATTGTAAGACATATGTATTCAAGTATTGGTGATAAAGCAAACATTAGGTTTTTAGTTCTTTCTAGAGACTGTGAGTTTTCTGTTATGACCTATTTCCTATGGGAGCTTAACTTCCCTCTATAGCTAAGTACCCAACAAACATTCAAATTGTTGTAAGTGGACTGCCCTATAATGCATGCTACTGACATATCATGATTCCTGCATCAGTTATATATAGTTGGTAAAGTTTCACTGCAGTCATTATTCTCTATGGTGACAAGATTCTGTGTTCGCATGCATAGTTTTTGGCTTGTTTCTCCACAGCATCTAAAATGTCATATTGTTATAATCATATACACAGTTTGGCAACTGGCTCAAAGCTTTGCACTATTATTCATTCCCTGGGCTAGTGAGGCTTGTAAGAAATGTAAAAACAACACTTCTATTTATCAAATTTGTGCATGTCAAATGAAAGACCTAGATTGTCTGCTTGAAACTGATGGGTTGGCTTTTCCTATAGGTTGCTGGCATGAGATACAGAAAATTATGAAGGTGTAAATCATACTCCAACACAGCCAAAGCTTTGTACCAGACATGGTATTGGCACAAAACTAACAATATTGGATTGATTTTCCATAAGTTCAGAGCCATGGCTTTCATATCCTTTTCGTGATGCCAAGTTTTGTCACTAGTGTGTTTTTATCTGTTTTGACATGATCTTGTGTTATGGTCCCATCTTTCAAATTACCAAGTTAAGCTATTCTCTGGCTTGCTTTTATTAAATGAGAAGAATTCCAAATCTGGAAGACTATTTAAAATCCTTTGGATGACCACTTTAATACCAAAAATGGAACATTGGAAGCACTGCAGTGGAATAAAAACAAAGCAATTAAAGCATGTTTTTAAATAGTGATGGTTGGTTTTAGTGTGTCAAATTAAACTTGTGCCTCAAAAGAGTAACTTTTCCATTTTCAACTTAATTAAGCCAAGTTTTAACTTATGTGGCATTGCTGTGTTTTCATTTATTTGGATAATGAAAAAACCTTTGGATTTTATAATCAAAATTTTTCCTCATGAGAAAATGAATGATGAGGAGAGAACCTATCCTATATAATAAAAGGCTAATATGCAAACTGACCAAATGGCAGAACGACTGGTCACTATGACATGCACTGTTTAGCAGGGGGAAGATTCTCAATGCAGGAGCTGCCCCCTGGTGGTCAGTGTGCTCTCACAGGGGGAGTGCCACTCAGTCAGAAGCCGGGCTCACAGCCTGGCAAGCATAGCAATTGTGGCAGGAGCCTCTCCCACCTCTGTGGCAGTCTGACATTCCCCAAGGCCTCCTGGACAGCCAGGCTGAAGGACCTCCACCCCCAAGTGCATAAATTTTGTGCACTGGGTCTCTAGTTGTTTAATAAAAAGAATTAAATAAATTCAAAAACTCCAGATAATTCAAGAACAGACAATTCTCAAATATTACTTGCTGCTCAAGACTAATTTCACATAAACTTGTTCCACAATGGTGTTTTCTTAGAAGACTCATAATACTAATTTAAGAGTAGATTTTGCCATCAAAATATTTTGAGAAGAAGATGTAAAGACAAATATTTCAGTTTTAACAATAAGTCTAGAATTTAGGGATCTATTGTTTTAGGCTCCAGAAGATCACTTGATAGAAGAGTTGAGATACTATACTGTACTGTTTCTAAGTGTGCTATGGGCCCATAGTAGGTGTTCAATAAATCAGTCATGTCTACCAAATGAATGAAATCATGGACTCATTGCACTGATATGTAGCATAATCAGGGGCTCTCTTAGGGTAGGAGATTAGGTTTGGAAGCAAATCCTGGAAACGAAGCAGCAATAAAAGTGCCAGACATAGCATCTGCAGCATCTTTATTCCAAACTAGTAATTTATGTTGAAGGAAAGAATACAGACCCACAATCCTTCATGCCCATTTCTAAAATCCAGAATGCCCACAAAACTTAAAGTATTTTTCTTAATTCATTTGAAGGTAAAACCAGACCTAAACTGACAGAGGTTATTCGTGTTGTTTACTTATTCCACTTAGTGTAAATAGTCACATACTTTGCTGTAGAAACCTTGATGTGTTTGATTACGGAGTCCCGGGTCAGACCCTAATGGGAGGCTATGCAGTATAATACACAGGACATGCACTTTAATACCTTTCTAAAATACATACAATTCTGAGTTCTTAAACATGTTCAAGGTGTGGGACAAAGGTTTGTGACTGTATAGTTTGTGAATTATTGGAAGGCTTTCTGCTTATTTTTCTATTTATCAGTTATCTTCCCCTTTCTGATGCTCAACTCCCAATAAAACTTCCTTTCACAGGAGCTTGTCTTCTAGAGGGTGAAGGCTACCTTCTCTGGTCCTTGATTCACAACATATATCATCTTCAGCCTCCAGCCCTCACTGTGCCTGGGCTCTCTGGGAGTGGTGCTGTCTATACTTGGCTAGCCTTGGGAAGCCCTAGTACCACACATGGCCTCCAGGAGAACCCTGCATGTGTGCTGGCTCCCTGTGGGGCCATCAGAAATATCACACACAGTGTATGCACGATCTCATTCACTGAGTTATCAGTAGGTGGATTGTGCACAGTGTTCTCCATGGAGTTGTATTAAGCTTTGTTAGTTTCAGGCATAAACCATCTGGGGATCCAAAGACCAGAATCCAACCATTTATCTAACCTTGACCAATGAATGATCCTCCTGAATAACTGAACAAAGATTATCTGGGTAAATTGAGCTTTTGCATGGAAACCAGGCCTGATATTTCTACTCCAGGAGGGACCGATCCCAAGCTAGAATGCCTTAACATCTGACCTTAAGTAACTGACCTAATTGGCCGATTGAGACAATCAGGACAGAGTAAATTTATCCACGTAATCACTCTGTCTAACTCTACTAATGGTAGCATGTGGCAATGAGACTTGGCAAACCAGAAAACTAGTATTCAGTACCAGCTGTGATGACCCAGAGATAGGAGCAAGGGAGTTTGCTGGCGTGTACTTCTTGTTTCTTCTTGATTCTGGATTTTAGAAGGTCCAGAGAACACATTAGTCCTATGTGGTTTCTTGACGACATCTCTCTCCTTCCCTCATCTACCCTCCTTTCTTTACCTATCTTCTTTCTCTCTCTTCCTCACTCTCCCTCTCTCTCTCCATCATTATCTATTGCTCACTGTCTAGACTTTCTATTTGCCTGACTGTGGGTCTAGCTGTATTTTTCTTAGACTGGGAAAATATGAGAAAGGATTCAAAAAGAAAGAAATGGGCATTTTTCATCTTCTAGTGAGATTTAAAAATATGACTGAAGTCATTAATTACACATTTTTAGCCTTTTAAAATCAAAGCTTTCTTATAGCAATGATGACAATTCTTAAATTTCACTTAGAGATCATTTAGTCTGGATGTTGTGGAAACGAGATGTAACTCATTCCGCACTTTGAATCTCTTGGGAGATTTCAGATGAATTGAATGGTGCTAATCCTTCATAATAAAATGAAAACTGCTTGTCTATTGACCCTGGAATACATTTTCCCAAATTACCAAGAGTTGAATTATTTAGGATCTTGTCAAAGAAGATTCTGAAAGTTCAATTGTAGAGGGGTTCCCGTGGGAAATTTCCTCATCAAAATTCTCATTTTCATATTCTGACTCATGACTATTTACCTCTTCAGAAAACAAACAAATAAATAAAACTCCAAGGTCTATAGCAAGTGAATAAACACTTTTCAAATGTTTCTGAGTGTTTTGAGTTCTGTATTATGAAACGTGTTGAGAAAACCTCTGGCCTTTCTGAATGTATTATCAGCGAGTAGCAAAAAAGTGAGTTTAAAACCAGCTGGGCAGCTGCACCAGCCTCGGCTTCTTAAGTGGCTTCTCCAGAGACGGAGATGAATCCCAGCTTCTCAGCTTGGAACAAGCTGGAGTCATGAAAAGCATGCCGTTTGGGAAGCTGAGAGCCTTGATGTTCCATGTTCTGGTTCAGGCTACTTCAGTGCATCCTCCTGTCTTTCATCCATGATCCTCAGGTGCCCGACACTACTTACCAAGGCTTCCGACGCTCCTGATGGCTGCAGAGACCCCAGCCCACGGGTTACACACCCAGAAGTATACAGGCCTCAAGCAAGAGTGTCAGGGAGTGAAGTGGGTCTGCAGGAGCCTCAGAACACAGGCAGCACCACTCGCACAAAAGGAGAGGTTTCTACTGAGCTCCCCTCCAGGAGACCTGCAGGTCCCGTGTGGTTAGAGTCCTTTTCTCCCTGCAAAGGAAGCACAAAATCTAGACTATTTTATAGACACAATTTTGTAATTTTTAAATATCTGCTGTCAGTATTCAAGCTCCTTGGAAAACAAAAACATAGCAGCAGGCCTGGATCTGGCCTGTGAGCTGCCCGGCGTGACTTCTGCCCCAAAAGGAACACAACCAGGAAGAGACATCCAACAATTCACTTTTGTACCTGGTGATTTTTTAAAAAATATATTTTATTGATTTTTGACAGAAAAGAAGGGAGAGGGATAGAGAGATAGAGTTAGCAACATCGATGAGAGAGAAACATTGATCAGCTGCCTCCTGCACACCCCCTACTGGGATTGTGCCAGCAACCAAGGTACATGCCCTTGACCAGAATCGAACCTGAGACCCTTCAGTCCTCAGGCTGATGCTCTATCCACTGAGCCAAACCGGTCAAGGCTGTACTTGGTGATTTACATATCCCACATTTTAAGGCTTTGGGTAGTTTTCTAGTTTATCAGGAGTCACAGCAAAACCTAGGGATTATTCTAATACTCAATGCAGAATATATGCAAGGGCTCTCGCACCATGGTTTCAACCAGTCTTGCTCATTAGAAGTCATCTGCACGCTGCGTAAGACGAAAGAGATGTTGATCCACTCATGTGGTTTTGTGCTCTCCAGCTATGATCTTGCTGCAGAGTCTGTTAACACTGACCCTGAAACACATACTCTGCTTTAATGAGGAGGTGGTGCCCACATGATGAACTCACCATGAGGAGCCCCCTCCAAAGGAGACCACCCAAAGAGAAGCTGAATTAAAATCCCCATAATACAAACCATCACCGGTCAGGAATGGAAAGTACTTACAACTGAAATTTACAATGATTTCAGACACACTTGGTCTCCATCTCTTCCTGAAAAATAAATCAATCTCATTTCAAGTGATTTTTCTGCAGCTTGTGGTTGTAACACAAACATCTATTTAGGACCTGGACACAAGAATTTCAGAATACAACTACTGTCAACCCATAGTGGACGGGAGCCCCTGAATTTTATGGTTGTGTGTCTGACTCATCTAGATTTTTCATTTAAATTCTCACATGAGGATATGTTTTTTAATCAATTTTTAGAGAGAGAGAGTACCATGAACTGCATGGATTAAAACAACTAAAATTTATTCTTTCACTGTTCTGAAGGCTAGATGTCTGAAATAAAAGTGTCTGCAGGGTTAGATCTTTCTTGGAGACTCAAGAAAAAAATCTGTTTCCAGCCCCTCTCCTCTCTTTTGGTGGCTGCAGGCAATTCTCAGTGTCCCTTGGCTAATGGCAACATACCTCCAATTTGTGCCTCCATCGTCTCATGGCATTCTCCCTGTGTGTCTTCGACCAAATGTTCTTCTTCTCATAAGGTCACCAGTCACTGGATTATGGCCCACCTAACCCAGTATGACCTCAGTTAAATATGATTACATCATTTCCAAACAAGGTCATGTTCACAGGCACCAAAGAGATAGGACTTGAACATATCTTTTGGGGGAACACAATTCAACCCATGACAGCCATCTGTTTCTCAGAGAGAGAGAGACATTACAGTAGTGACATTAAAAGATGAATAAAAATTAGAGTTAGAGGGAGTGTTGTACAGTTAGAGGAATAAGCAGGACAATACATTTAGCATAAGAAAGATATCAAAATTGGCTGGGAGGGATAGACTTGAATTCTATGTGGAGGAATCTTGATTTTATCCTATTGTCTTAGTCTGCTCAGGCTGTCATAGCAAAATACAATAGACTGAGTGACTTAAACAATAGAACTTTATTTTCTCACAGTTCTGAAGATGGGAAGGGCACAATCTAAGTGATAGCAGGGTTACTGTCAAATAAGAGCTCTCTTCTTAGGTTGCAGATCTCTCTGTGCCCTCACATGGTGGGGAGAGAGATCTTCCAGGTCTCTCTTCTTATAAGGGCAGCAGCCCTATAGTCCTACTCTTGTGACCTCATTTAACCGTTACCATCTGCTCATAAGCCTTATTTCCAAATATAGTCACATTTGGGGTTAGGACTTCACTTTTTAAGAGCAGTAAATTACATTATTAGTGAGGCAAGGAAATGGAGATTTATCTGAGAGACATTTCAGAGGTAGAATCTACAGGGCTTGAGGGTGTGATGGAAAAGGAGAGATTCAAGATAGATGAGAGTGAATGGTGTCACTGTGTATAATTTTACTTCATTGACCTGTATTGTGGTGGGTAATTAAGCCAGGCATGTTTATGCATGCCAAGAGATGCAAATCAAAACAGCAATGCGGTACCATCTCACACCTGTCAGAATGGCTATCATCAACAAATCAACAAACGACAAGTGCCGGAGAGGATGCGGAGAAAAAGGAACACTCGTGCACTGCTGGTGGGAATGCAGACTGGTGCAGCCACTATGGAAGACAGTATGGAGTTTCCTCAATAAGTTAAACATGGAACTCCCATTTGACCCTGTGATCCCACTTCTGGGAATATATCCCAAGAAACCAGAAACACCAATTAGAAAGGACACATGCATCCCTATGTTCATAGCAGCACTATGCACCATAGCTAAGATTTGGAAACAGCCTAAGTGCCCATCAGCAGATGAATGGATTAGAAAACTGTGGTACATCTACACAATGGAATACTATGCTGCTGTAAAAAGGAAGGAGTTCTTATCATTTGCAGCAGCATGGATGGAAATGGAGAGCATAATGCTAAGTGAAATAAGCCAGTCAATGAAAGAAAAATACCACATGTCCTCACTCATCTATGGATAATAATAACCATTATAAACTGGTGAACAAAAATAGATACAAAGGCAGAGCAGCATCAAACAGACTGTCAAATTACAGCAACAAGGACAGGGAGAGTGGGGGCGGGGGGCGGGTGATAATAGATTAACCAAAGAACTTTTACGCATGCATTTAAGCATAACTAATGGACACAAAACACTGGGGGGTATGGGTGGCTGGGAAGGGCAGGGGAAAAAAAGAGATAAATGTACTAATCTTTGTAATACTTTATGCAATAAAAAAGAGGGGGAAAAAAGAATTTCTCTATTTTCCATTTTATAAAACTGAGACTACACTCTGATTTTCCTAACTCTGATTTTTTATTTCCTAACTCTAATTTTCTCCATTATAAAAGTTCTTTCCCAAACCTTGGCTGGCCTGGCTGGTTCCTGTCCCCCAAGAAGGACTCCTAAGTCATCTCTCCTGAAAGGATAGGATCCGTTCCTCAGCTGCCAATCCCTGTTCAGAACTTGGCTTAATTTTCTTCTCGATTGTTGTTGTGCAGACACCTGCTGCTTATGTTACATTTGTATTTCTTGGTCCTGGCATTGCTTGTGTCACCTCTGGTCATAGGGAACTATTCAGACAGTCAATTACTTGGCTGCTCCCATTAGAGCCAGCTTATTGCCAAGTTAGTCTCTTCCAACGTCCTTCCTGCCCATCCTCAGCTTTCTCCCAATTGGCTTTGTTGCTGACATCTTGGGCTGCCTTTTCTCACAAATTTTCCTTAGTGATGGAACATTCTAATGCAGGCATCTTGGCAAATGAAGAATCAATTTAAGCAACCAATGCTCTTCATCTTTTTCCTTACTGAATTCATTGCCTCAGCGATATTGTCAAAGCTCTTGTATCATCCTATATAATAAAAGGGTAATATGCAAATTAACCTTAATGGCAGAACGACCACTGGACCAGTCACTATGAGGTGCACTGACCACTTCTTGGTCCCTTTCCCTGGCCAGCAGGCTCTGATCCTCTGATGGCCACATGTGGCTGGGGTGGGGCCAGCAAGCAGGTGGGAACATTCGAGGCACCAATCGTCCAATGGTGAATGGGGAACCAGGGGTGGGTGGTGACAGTGGGCAGGGCCAGCTATAGCAGCTGGGGAAGATGGCCCTGATCACAGGCCAGGCCTACGGAACATACCCGTGCATGAATTTCATGCTCTGGGCCTATAGTAGTAAATATTTGTTCTTTCAAAAGCAGTGTAATTTTATAACCTTCAAATTTATGTCACTTTACCAATATAAAACAGTTTCTTCTAAATATGAAAAGCCTAAACTCAGTGTTTTGCCCAATAAGGTTCTTCATCTGACTGATTCAATGGACCAGGAATTACAAAGTTGAGCCTCATTTAGCACAGGGCAGCAATCTTTCCATTGCCTGCTGCACAAAGTGACCAAGAACATGGGGAGGGCTCATCACCTTCCACACTGCTTGTGTTCAGCCCCTTTAACCCCTCACCATGTGCTCAGGGTCTTTCCTGGAGGTATACTTTTTAAAAATATATATATTTTGTTATTGATTTCATAGAGCAAGGGAGAAGCTAATACAGTTGCTTCCTGTATGCACCCTACTGGGGATCCAGTCCACAACCCAACATGTGCCCTGACTGGGAAATGAATCATGACCTGCTGGTTCATAGGTCGATGCTCAACCACTGAGCCACATGGTGGGCAGTATTTTTGTTTTTAAGTATTGTTTTAAGGATTTAGAGAGGTATTTTCTCTAGGGAAAGTTTATGGAGCCTTCCTTTAGCATTTTGATTGGTTATGCTCCCATAGATAGCTTAAAGATTGTAACTTGTAAAATAATGACTTCCCATATGAAAATATGTAAACATAGTTACTGTATTATACTTCATTTAAATATTTTTGTTTGGTTCATAATTATAAATATGTAGGTTGTATCTTATAAACAGTTTAATGTATATTTAAATTGAAAAATAATTTGGATTTTAATACATATATTAAACTATTTGAAGATGAATTTTGTGTATTTATTTTAAGGATTAGAAAGGAAAAATCTATTTTGGAAGGATAAAATTCTGGAGGGGAGAAAAACAATATTTCAAAGAAGGATAGATTGAATTACATGCCAAAGTACTCAGAGAGAACAAGTTCAGTTGTTTCAAATGTATTAAATATCATAAAGTAATTTTCAAATTTGAACACTGTTAAGATTAGCTTCTCAATTTTTATATGGCTTTTTAATATTAGTGAACAGTGCCAAATGGCTCCTAAAACCAACTTATTCTTTTTCACTTAAATTGTGCTTTCCAAAATCTGTAAGGTTATTTCACTCCAATATTCCTAGATATATTTATATTTAAGTATAAAATGAACATCTTTAAATGTGATATTTAATATACGATCAAGTGTATTTTGTTGTGGAGGAAAATGCATAGGTATTTTACAGTATAAAATATTAAATTTATATCTTTCGGCCTTCTGTATGTCTTCTTTTGAAAAGTGTCTATTTAGGTTCATTGCCCATTTTTTTATTGGATTGTTTATCTTCCTTTTGTTAAGTTGTATGAGTTCCCTGTAAATATTGGATATTAAACCCTTATCGGTGATATCATTGGCAAATATGTTCTCCCATACAGTGGGCTTTCTTGTTGTTTTGTTGATGGTTTCCTTTGCTGTGCAAAAGCTTTTTATTTTGATGTAGTTCCATTTGTTTATTTTCTCTTTAGCTTCCATTGCCCCCGGAGCAGTATCAGTGAAGAAATTCCTTTGGCACATGTTTGCGATTTCGCTAGTATTTTTATGGTTTTCCATCTTATGTTTAAGTCCTTTATCCATTTTGAGTTTATTTTTGTGTATGGTGTGAGTTGGTGATCTAGTTTCATCTTTTTGTATGTATCTGTCCAATTTTCCCAACACCATTTATTGAAGAGACTGTCTTGACTCCATTGTATGCTTTTGTCTCTTTTATCTAATATTAATCGGGCATAGTGGTTGGGTCAATTTCTGGGTTTTCTATTCTATTCCATTAATCTATATGTCTGAAACATGCTCAAAGTCACTAATCATCCGAGAGATGCAAATCAAAACAACAATGAAATATCATCTCACACCTGTCAGAATGGCTATCATCAACAAATCAAATGATGGGTGCTGGCGAGGATGTGGAGAAAAAGGAACACTCGTGCACTGCTGGTGGGAATGCAGACTGGTGCAGCCACTATGGAAGACAGTATGGAGTTTCCTCAAAATATTAAAAATGGAACTTCCATTTGACCCTGTGATCCCACTTCTGGGAATATATCCCAAGAAACCAGAAACACCAATCAGAAAGGATATATGCATCCCTATGTTCATAGCAGCACAATTTACCATAGCTAAGATTTGGAAACAGCCTAAGTGCATATCAGCAGATGAATGGATTAGAAAACTGTGGTACATCTACACAATGGAATACTATGCTGCTGTAAAAAAGAAGGAATTCTTACAATTTGCAGCAGCATGGATGGAACTGGAGAGCATTATGCTAAGTGAAATAAGCCAGTCAATGAAAGAAAAATATTACATGATCTCACTTATTTATGGATAATAAAAACCATTATAAATTGATAAACATAAACAGATACAGAGGCAGAACAGCATTGAACAGATAATCAACCTACAGCTGGAAGGCTAGGGAGGTTTGAGGGGGGAGTTAAGAGATCAACTGAAAGACTTGCATGCATGCATGTGAGCATAATCAATGGACACAAGAAACTGGGGGGTAGGGGGAGAGGGGGGAAGGTCAATGAAAAAAAATGGAGACCTATCTAACACGCATTGTAATACTTTAAGCAATAAAACAAAATTAAAATATATATATATAAAAAGCACAAAAAATTAAATTTATAAATGTTACTAGAGGCCCACTGCACAAAATTGTGCACGGCTAGGGTCCCTAGACCTGGCTAGCGATCAGGGCCTCTCAGGGCCTTCCAGCTATCAGCCAGGGACTCCCTTCCCTGCCTGCTGGCTGGGGCCTTCCTTCATTCCATGCTGCCCCTGCCCCCCCCCCTGGTGGTCAGTGCATGTCATAGCAAGCGATTGAACTCTAGATCTTCTTGGTGGAACTCTAGAGGGGACAATTTGCATGTTGGGCTTTTATATAGAGAGAATAGAGGTCCAGTGCACTAAATTTATGCACTCTGGGGGGCATCCTTCAGACTGGCCTGCGTCCTCTTGCAGTCCATGGGGAGCTGGGCTAAGCCATCAGTCAAACATCCTTAGTGCTGCTGCAGAGATGGGAGAAGCTCCCACCACCGCTGCTGTGCTCATCAGCCATGAGCCTGACTCAGGGCTTCTGGCAAAGTGGTGCTCTCCCTGTGGAAGCATACTGACCACCAGGGGGCAGTTCCTGCATTGAGCATCTGCCCCCTGGTGATCAATGTATGTCATAGCAACCGGTCATTCCACCATTCAGTTGATTTGCATATTAGCCTTTTATTATATAGGATTAGAAAAAACTTTAGATTTTTACTGAACAAAAATAATGAAAAACTTTCTTCTCAGATCAGACTTTCTGACTGGATACTGCCCACAGTAAGTGTGCTTCTAGTAAGCTGGCAATTTCCAAGGTGATTCCTCATGCTATTCACGAAATCTAGTGTGGCCCATTAAAACTTTGGTACCGGGGCTGACAAGCAGCTGTTCCCTCTTAGAATCTGATATATTCAGTTTTGTACTATCATTATTATTCTTTAAGAGCTTAACCTGATGTGTAATCCTTAAAATATCAAAATAGTTACTGTATTGCAAAATAATGTGCCATGGAGTTCCTTTTAAATGGAAAGTTTTACACATGGCCCCACCCCAGCTGGGCCAGGGTCTGGTCTGCCTTTGAAGTGACTATATTTGTGATTGCTCCTTTGGTATTCATCTCTCGGGGGTTATTGTCACAAATCAGAATAGCAAAGCCTGAATTTCCTCTGATGTTCCTTCCATACACAGAGCAACCTCATTCAAATAGTTTTTGTTTTTACACAGTAGGCTGACTGACAGGTCCCCAGAACATGGAGTTTAGATGAGTGTGTTTCTAATCACAGAAAAAGTGCCGGAACCTAAAATCCTAAGAGCTCCCGGGATCTTCCATCCAATCATTGAGTAAAAAGAATAGAATCCTCTCAATGCTACCTCTGTATCTCAGGATACATCCACCTATCTCCACCCTCACGCTACCATCCCTGTTCAGGTCACCAACATCTCTTTCCTATGTCACTGCCAGACTTTCCTATTGATACCTTGGCCATCAGCCTCACCTCCCAGAAGTCTATTGTTTATATTTCAGTGTTGCTAAAAAGAAAATACTTTCCATGTTTTCTTTTGTCACCAGAATAAAGTCCACAAACTCCTCAACATGGCATAAATTTTACCCTCTCTACCTTCAGCTCTCACTCCCGTGTGTTCAGCTTTTTTGTAGTTCCTTGTATTGTTGCTTGAGCCTAATTCTTTGCGTGTGCCTGCCTTGGCCTGGAACCTGGAACACTGCACCCCTCTGCTCTCCCTCTGCCTCTTCCGTTGCCTCCCCTCCTCCCTGACAAGCCATCTTGCCTGCTTAATTGAATGGTGATGCGATCGCCACCACTGAATCTGACATTCAGTTTGGCTTTTCTTGTTCTGATCTTGGCAGTTGTTCTGTCTTGGATATATTTTATACCAGCATTCTGGCCCTCTGTGTTTTTGTTGCTTTGAAAAACTACCCTCACTGTGACATTGTCTGTCTGGCTGATGTCCCTTCTGAGCCTGCATCTGTAAGAGGGTGGGAGGATGGGGACTACACATTTTGTTCCCAATTACCTGTCACCACAGTAGCACTGTGCAAAAGTAAAAAGCCTTGGCTTTCTTTTTGACAGCTGGAGAACTACTCCAGAGCCCATAGCTCTCATCTGAATTCATCACAGTGTAGTCACGTTTTCCTTACCCCGTGACTAAGAGGTGCCTCTGCTGAAGTAGCTTTGCCTCTACTCCTCTCAGCCTATTCACCATGAGCAGTGGGTCTCTAATTAGCTGCTTCCTGTAAAACCCAAGCTATTCCTTTTCTTTATGTGCGTCTACTTTTTGCAAATCTTGCAAGATTCAGGGAGAAACACCTTAATTATTGCCTCCTCAGCAGCCTCTATCATCTTTTTTCTTCTTTCCAAGCTTTAACACAAAAGATAGAGACAAAAAAAAACATTTGCCCAGTCCTTTTCAAACCTTCCAGATTTTCCTCCAAAGAAAAGAGAGTGACTAAATTACTCTCTCAGTTTTATTTTCTCCTCTTCTCTGCCTCTTGTTTTGATGGGGTGTTTTACCCTCCTCAAGAGTGACTTTATTTATCTTTTATATACCTATCAGCTATTTGTATGACAACTTTATTCAAATCCTTTGCCCATTTTAAATCAGATTATTTGTATTTGTTTCGCTTGTTTTTGCTATTGAGTTGAAGGAGTTCCTTATATATTTTGATTACTAACCTCTTATTGGATATATAGTTGCAATTATTTTCTCCCATTCTGTGGGCTTCCTTTTATTCTGTTGTTTCCCTTGCGGTGCAGACATTTTTTAGCTGGGTGTAGTCTCACGTGTCTATTTTTGCTTTTGTTATCTGTGCTTTTTGGTGTCATATCCTGGAAATCATTGCCAATACCTGTGTTACTTATCTCATTTTCTTCCAGAGGTTTTCAGTTTCAGATCTTACATTTAAGTCTTTAATCCTTTTTGGTGTTTGTGAGTCCTCAAAAAATAGGAACTAGAAATGCCATATGATCCAACAATCCCACTTCTGGGTATTTATCCAAAATAGCTTATATCTGGGTCTTGAAGAGATATTTTCACTCCCAGGTCCATTGTTATGCTATTTACAATAGCCAGGATGTAGAAACAACCTAAAAGCTTATTAGTGGATGAATGAATGAAGAAAATGTGATTATATATATATATTAAAATGTTATTCAGCCTTAACAAAAGAAATGCTTCATAGGCAACAACACAGTTGAAACTTGAGGGCATTATGCTAAGTGAAATGAGCCAGTCACAGAATGACAGATACTGCATGATTTCACTTACATGAAGTATCTAAAATAGTCAGACCGATAGGAATAGAGTGTAGAATGGTGGTTGCCAGGAGCTGGGAGGAAGGGGAACCAGGGAGCTGCTATAGAATGGGTGTGAGGTTTGGTTGTGCAGGATGAATAAGCTGTGGAGATCAGCTGTGTGGCATTGTGCTTATAGTCAACAATTCTGTATTGTTCACATCAAAATTGTTTAAGAGGGTAGATCTCACATTAACTCTTCTTACCACAATAAAAAAATGACTTTGTTACTTGTGATGTTGCCTTCTTGTTGAGACAGGTACTCCTAGCAGTTTAAAGCAATTTATAACCCGCTGCACAGCCCTTCTTAGTGACTAGTCTTGTAATAGCATCACCTCTGTGTACCCTTCAGAGGGATCCCCAAATATACATATTTTTAATTCATGGGAAGTCCTCATTCATTTGTGGCACAAATCGATGTTTTCTGTGTGGTCAGGAGCAGAGAATTAATTTTTGGTTCTAAATATCTAGCTAACGAGTCCACCAGTGTCTGCAGAGCCCTGTAGATGAGAACTTTCTAGGAGATCCTCTAATGAAAATGATGAGTTTAATTTTTAGAGACAATGAAGTGAGCCTATGTATGGCTTTGAAACTGATGATATCTATGCCACACTGTGAGAATGATCCAGAGTAAACTCAATTAACTTTTTCATAATCGTCATTCCACTGGTCTGCAAAGTAATGGGTGTGACACTAACAGAAGTGACTTTGCTTGACCAAAGTAGCCTTGTGGTTAGGAGGAAAAAGATGACCAAGGAGAAATGATTTTTATATTGTTTATACCACTGCATTCTTCCATCCAGCCTCTTACATGCTTCAGTTTTAAATACGGAAGTAATTCGCTTTTTCAATGATGCACAATTCTAAATGACTGGGCACTTTGTCCATTTAGATGGAAAGATACATGCAGAGAAAAACTTCCCTAAATTTATGTGAGCACTTCAATCTGTGATCACAAATGTTCTAGTTCTAGCATGAGTTTCTCTTTTTTCTAGGTCTTTGCTAAAAGCCTCAAAGGACAGCCAATATACACCAGCATTCTGAGGGTTTGGTTTTTTTTAACAACTTCCCAGACTCACATGCCACATTAATGTGTTTTGCCTAAGACATCAGAGGTATCAGTTTTCATAAATGTGTTTCCAAGCAATAATAAGTCACTAACTTCCCAGCTTCATAATATGTATTCCTTCCACCTGCTGCTCAATGCCTGAACCAGTGACACACATATTGGATTCTATTATGGCAACCTCAGTTCTAGTATCAAATTCTAAACTAATCAGGATCTAGATACAGTTGTAGTAGAATTCCTAAAAAACAATAGCTTAAACAAGAGAATTTATTTTTATTCCTCATATAGAATTCCTAATAGAATTCCTAAATAACAATAGCTTAAACAAGAGAATTTATTTTTATTCCCCATAGCTGCCCAGGTAAGAGCAGTCCAGAGCAGGTCAGGCGGCTCTGACGATTCCACTTTGTGGTTCAAGATGCCCTTTTCAGCTCTAGTCATCAGAAGCATGTTACAGCCACTGGGAAGGGTGAACTACAAAGAGAGAAGGTACATTCTTTTTCTCTTAAAAGCAGTACTTGATAGGTTTGCCTCCCTTGTGCTCGCATCACATTCACCAGAACATATTCATATATGACCATACCTCACCAGGGTCTTTTTCTGGGCAGCCATCACCCCAGCTAAAAATGTTGGTACCATGGGGAAATAAAAGAGTGAATAAATATCAGGAGAACAGTGGTAGCATCTGCCAGAGTGAGCAGTTGTAGGTATAGTGGGAGCAGCAAGAAAGAGAGCATTGCCGTCCATCTGCTTTATATTCACTGAATAGCTAACTTTCCCTGCTTCACAGCCGAATAGCCAGCCTGAACTTAAATGATGCCTGTAGACTCCAAAGTGGCAGGGAATTATTGAAGAACTTCTATTTTGAAGAACTGCTATTTTGCTTGGCAGACATAATTGGCCTACAGAAAAGATCAGCATGTATTTCTTAGTATTGAAGAGTTTATAACATTTCCCTAGACCACAAAATGAAGAGGACAATTATAAAAAGAATATTGGAAATTATAGAAGCCAAAAGAGTGTCTCCAAAATAAGCATTCATTCATTAATCTTCCTTTTAGACGTTAGCTCTCTTCTTGTCTTTTCTTTCCACAATGGTCTTTCACTGAATCCACGCAGAAAGAACAGAGCATCTAAATATAGATTGAAATCTCCCTGACTGCAGTCAGTCAATACTATAGTGGAAATTTTCCTCTAGGCATGTACTACTAGACATAAAAAGGGCATGCATAGGTGTCCCAACTATTCTTCAGACCATATCAGATTTTTCACATGGCAGATTAATTAATTTCACTATGAATAAAACCAGACCTGACTGCTGACTCAGTTTTAATACAAAGGAGTGGTAAGTGCACAATCCTTGGGTAAGACAAGCTGTGTTTCAAGCAAGACTCTGAGATATATGTCTTAGACATTCTCTTATATGTAGGGGAGGAGACATGTTTTCTTCTTCCTTGCTGTTTCATATGTATGATCTTATCTTCAACTACCAGTTTTTGTATATATTACGAAAATTCCTGCACTGGGGGGAGGTGGAGGGAGCATTCCTCAGCTTGGTCTGAGCCCTCTCGCAGTCCGGAAGTCCTCAGGGGATGTCTGACTGACAACTTAGCTACAGTTGGACATCCTTAGTGCTGCTGTGGAGGCTAGAGAGGCTCATGCCACTGCCGCTGTGTTTGATAGCCTTTAGCCTGGCTCATGGCTGAGCAGCACTCCCCCTGTGGGAGTGCACTGACTACCAGGGGGCAGCTGCCGCTGTCCCCCAATCACTGTCCCCTCCCTCTGTCTGCCAGCACCCACTTTAGTTGGCCTGGTGCTAGCCCTGCCCCCCGCTCACCAGTCACTCTGCCATTCAGTTGATTTGCATATTAGGCTTTTATTATAGAGGATAATGTATAATATGTCTAGCTCTGTTCCCTTTCAGAAGCCTATTTTGCTATATTTCTAATCACATGGACAGTTAGGGATAATAATTGAACTTAGTAGGTCTGTAGGTGGTTAAGTGACATGGCATATAAAATTGTGTAGGATGATGCCTACTATCAAATGGTGGCTATTATTATTAGGCTCATGAGGAATAAACAAATCAATAAAATATGACTTTCATAAGAAATGGTAACAGATGTGTGTGTGTGTGTGTGTGTGTGTGTGTGTGTGTGTGTGTGGTGTTATAATAGAAATTATTCAAATTAACACAGAAGTATATCAAACATTTTTATTTACAAAGGACCTCTGATTTTTGAGAAATCAGCTAACAGTATAATGGGAGCTCCCTTGCAGGTAATTTTTGTCTCTCTCTTGCAACCTCTAAGATTTTTTCTTTGACTTCAATGTTTGCCATTTTAATTATGATGTATCTAGGTTTGGATCCTTTATGGTTTATCTTGATTGGAACTCTCTGTTTCCTGAATTTAAGTGACTTTCTTCTTTACCAGGTTAGGGAAATTTTCTACCATTATTTCTTCAAACAGGTTCTCTATTCCTTGCTTGGATTCTCCTCTTTCTGGTATTCCTATAATGAGAATGTTGTTACATTTCATGTTATCCCAAAGCTCCCTTAGACTCTCCTTCTGCTTTTTAAATATTTTTTCCAATTGCTGCTCTGAATGGGTGTCTTGTCTTCTAATCCACTGATTCAGTCCTCAGCTTCTTCTAGCCTACTGTTGAATCCTTTAGGGTGTTCTTTATTTCAGTAATGTCATTCTCCAATTCCACTTGATTCTTATTCATTGTTTCACGTTGGTGCAGTTGTCATTCAGCTCCTTATAATTCTCATTAAGTTGTTTGTAGTTCTCACTAAGTTGTTTGAACACCCTTATAATCATTATTTAAAAATATTTATCTGACACATTGCTAGCCTCCATTTCATTTAGTTCTTTTTCTGGCAATTCCTTCTTTTCTTTAATTTGGGGGTTGTTTATTTGTCTCCCCATTTTTGCTGACTGGAATCAAAGCAGCCTGGTATTGGCACAAAAGCATTCATATAGAGCAATGGAACATAACAGAGAACTCAGAAATCAACCCAAGCAATTATGTTCAATTAATATTTGACAAAGGAGGCAAGATAATACAATGGAGTAAAAACAATTTCTTCAATTAATGGTGCTGGGAAAATTGAACAAGTACATGCAAAAGAAAAAAGAGTCTAGACTACCAAATTATACCATACACAGAACTGAATGTAGGTTGTAAAACCAGAAAAATCTTGGAAGGAACCATATATCGCAAAATCTCAGACATCTCTTATAGCAATATGTTTGCCAATAAATCTCAGAGCAAGGGAAACTAAGGAGAAAACACACAAATGGGACTAAATCAAAATAAAAAGCTTCTGCACAGCAAAATAAATCATCAACAAAAATAAAAAGAAGCCCACTGTGTGGGAGAACATATTTGCCAATGATACATCTGATAAGGGGCTAATTTTCAAAATATATAAGGTACTCATATAATTTAACAAAAGGAAGATAAACAACCCAATTAAGAAATTGGCAAAGGACTTAAATAGATATTCCTCCAAAATGAACAAACCTATGGCCAAGAGACATGTGGAAACATGCTCAAAGTCACTAATCATCTGAGAGATGCAAAATAAAATGACATTGAGGTACCACCTCACACCTGTCAGAATGGCTATCATCAACAAATCAATGAACAACAAATGCTGAAGAGAATATGGAGAAAAGGGAACCCTAGTACACACATGGTAGGAATGCAGACTGGTGCAGCCACTATGGAAAACAGTATGGAGTTTCTGAAATTAAAAATTAAAAATAGACTGCCATTTGACTTAGTTATCTCACTTCAAGGAATATAGCCTAAGAAACCCAAACCACCAATCAGAAAGAATATATTCACCCCTATGTTCGTAACAGCACAATTTACAACAGCTAAGATTTGGAAACAGCCCAAGTGCTCATCAGCAGATGATTAGGTAAAAAAAAGCTATGGTACACTTACACCACAGAATACTTTCATCTGTGAAAAAGAAGGATCTCTTACCCTTTGAGACAGCATGGAGGTACCTACAGAGTATTCTGTTAAACAAAATAAGCCAGTCAGAGAAAAAGAAGTAGCACATAATCACACTCATATGCAGAATCTATTGAACAAAATAAATTGATGAACAAAAATAGATCCGGACACATAGAAGCATGGAACAGATTGACAAATCTCTAAGGGAAAGTAGTAGGGTTTAGAGGGGAAGAGATTAACCATTTATGCATAACCCATGGACTCAGACAATAGTGTGGTGAAGGCCTGGAGAGGGGAGTGGGGGTGAGATAAAGGGGGTCAATGGGGAAAAAAGCGGGGGACATCTGTAATACTTTCAACAACAAAGATAAATTTAAAATAAATAAATGAACAAATAAATAAAAAGGACCTCTAATTAAGAAATACTACTCTGTCTGGCCTAGAATTTCATCCCTCTCTTCCACTGTACTTTGCATATAACAGGTAAGTAGTTCATAAATATTTGGTATTTGTTAAAATGAATTTACTAATGTGCAGAGTTTTAATAAATCAATCTTAAAACATCTTACTATTAATACATTAACATATTAATATATAATATTAACAACATTAATAGCCATATTCCAGACATCGTTACAAGCATGTCATACATTATTTATTCTTCAAAGTTACATGTGTTGGTAGATCTTATCTCTATTTTAAAGATAAATACACTGATGCTCAGAGAAGTTAGATGATTACACAGAAGCATATGGAGAGTGTCGGGAGATGCAGTAATAGAACTCAGGTCAGTTGGCTCTTTTTTTATTAAAGATTTTTAATTTGGTTTTCAGGGAGAGAGGGAGCAAGAGAAGCTTCAATATGAGAGCAAAACATTGATGAGCCTCTTCCTGCACACCAACCAGGAATTGAGCCCACAGTCCAGGCCTGTGCCCTAATTGGGAATCAAATCAGCCACCCCTCGCTGCACAGGACAATGCCCAACCAACTGAGCCAGATGGGGCAGGGCTAAAAATCCATTCTTTTAACCAAAATAGTGTATCAAAAAAATTAAAAGACTTGTAAATACAGCAGTATTTACACCAATAACACTATCTTAGAACTTTACCCTGCAAGCCAGCTTGAGAGCAGATATCTGTGGTCTCTCTCTCTCTCTCAGACAAAGCAGGCATGTAGTATAGAATTCACCTGAGGCGAGAAATGATACAAGCCTGACATCTTTTATCCTTTCATCCCTACATCCCACAAGTAATTGACGTCCTTTTTTTTCTGTTTTTGGAATTAAGAAACATTTCCAATTTTTATTCATAAAATTAGTCTAAACAGCAATAGTAGTTTTACAGAGCCATAACATAACAAAATAGGAAGGAAAGAAAACATTCCAGAGACATCTTGAAAAATTTCATAGGAGTACACACCAGGCTAAAAATCTACAGCTAAGCCGTGGTTGCACCTGGGTTATATTCATTCCTTCGTTTTCTCATTTGCCTTTCTCTTTTCCCACTTGGCAAGATTAGGCTTTACGTTTAAAATTTTTAATCAAAGCTGTCAAATATAACTTACTTATTTTTTGACTTTGCATTATATTTTCAATTTTGTTCTGAACTAAAGAGAGGGAACAAATTGGAGCGGGGGGGGGGGGCAGGATTCAAAGACAGAGTTAGTTCTAATAGCCATCATCCTTTTTACCCCTAGGGCGTGTCTTCAGCAGAAACTGCTTTCCAGTTCATCTTCCTTTGACTAACATGCAGAGATGTGGTCAAGCATCAGAATGATCAAATGCACGAGATCCTATGAACAATAAAAAGGCAGTTACAGTATCTCAGTAGACCAAAGAAAAGTTGCAATTAACATTTTTAGCTACAATTTAGAAAGGCTATCATGCAATGGTATTAGACCCTTTGGAGGAAATTTTCTTCCTAGTTTAAAATATTCAGAAATGGTAGCCTGGATAGGGTCTCTGTTTGTGGCAATGTTTTAAATTTCTGTTGTTGTATAACAAATTACCAGAAAGTTAGTAGCCTAAAGCAACACACATTTATTATTTCACAGCTTCCATACACCAGAAATGTATAAATTAGCTTAACTTTGTAGGTAGCAAGGTCAGTGCCCTCCACTAAAAAGAGAAACCGTCTGGAATTAGAGATATGGAAAGATGTCAAGATATGAGATAATAGGGACTCGGATCAGTGAATTCCCGCATGAGTAAACGAGATCCTTGAGCCAGGAACAACATCAGAACTGGAGCAGCACTTGGAAAGCCGTGCTGCAATGTGAGAATGGAATGGTTGGGAGGGCAGGAGAGGGGGGTGTCATCATTATGTCTTAATCAGACCTGGAAACTTGATGGAATAAGATCAAGCTATAAGATGAGCCTTGGCTCAAAATTTTGGTTGTGCAACTATTGGGCACCTCTGAGCCCTAAGCTAGGATAGCTAATTTGTGATCCAAGCAAATGTGTCATGCTTTTCTCCATGAGTGGATTAGACTGGTGTGTATGAACATCAAGACAGATTCCCCGAATCTTCCTATTGTGTCTGTTGCTTCTCTGCATGATCTATCAGAGAAATTCCATAAGCCAAACTGCTTTATATACACACTAGAGGCCTGATGCACAAAATTCATCCAAGAGTAGGCCTTCCTTTCCCCAGCTTCCCTATGGCACTCGGACCCCTGCTTCCCTCACAGCCTCGGCTCATCCACTTTTGTTATTATACACTAGAGGCCCATGCACAAAAATTTGTGCACTCAGGGGGGTCCCTCAGCCCGGCCTGTGCCCTCTCACAGTCTGAGACCCCTCGGGGGATGTCCACCTGCTGGCATGCCTGGCCAGCCTGGGTGAGGGGCAGAGGGCCATTTCAGGCTGCCCACAGCCCCTTCAGGGTTCGGGTCCCTACTGGGGTGCCTGGCTGGAAGCAGGTATCTGGGATTTATTTAACTTCTATAATTGAAACTTTGTTGCCTTGGTCCCACGCTCGAAACCTAGGTTGCCCCTGACAACCCAAGGTCCCAGCCCGGCAGGTATCTGGGGTTTGTTTATCTTCTATAATTGAAACTTTGTAGCCTTGAGTAGAGCTCAGGGCCCACAGGGCCTTGGTCTCCTCCATTGTCTGGGGCAACTCCAGCTCTGTGGCTGCCGCCATCTTAGCTGAGTTAATTTGCATATTTGCTCCTGATTGGTTTGTGGGCGTGGCTTGTGGGCATGGCCTGTGGTTGTAGCAGAGTAAGGGTTAATTTGCATATTATTCTTTTATTAGATTAGATATTTGCTTGGCTCTCATCTCAGTGTTTTATTAACTTTACATATTTACAATTTTCTCCCAAAACAGTAATAGTAAAGGGATAACAGAATATCCTACACATACTCTATGAAGTAACCATGTCAATCTATTTACTGGACCAGGCTATATTGTGTCACATTCTTATCTTGGCATATTTTTCTCTGTTTAGGACACTCTTCCCTTCTGAACCTGGACATGCATTTGTTAGAAAGAATGATATAGTAATGAACTCCTTTCTCACAAACACATGTAGATACACAGAATTTTGCATACACCTCCTGGTTTAGACATAGTTCCCTACAAAGTAGTTCTTCACTGCCAGACACTGATAGTGTGTCTGCTTTTGTCACTGCATTTTGAATATTTGTTTATATACTTGCCCATTTTCAGTATGCTGAACTCTTAGAAAATGGGGGCTAGTCCTTACTTAGATTTCATCTTCAGAATGCTCAATAAACATTTGTTGAATGCATTGATTCCTTTGGGTTCAGCTATTTGAGGCTCAATTTGTTACCAGTTATAAATATTTAAAAGCAAATTCAAAGATGTGGAAGTGTGTTGGAGAATCTTCTCAACAAATGTTGAATGCATGCTGCAGCATTTTAGTTGCCTGAATGCATGATACACTACTTTGCAGTGTAAAATATATTTGTCATCTATTAATTTTGTGAATAAACCAAGCTTCTTTCTCGCTCTTCATTTACGAGTACACACATACACACACGCGTACTGTAACTAGAACTGAACAGTGTAATAAAGCCACTAAAATATCTACCAATATAGTGCATATCAGTGTGGACAAAAGTAGATTTACAGTTGTGAATACGCAAAACACAGTTTATCAATGTCTTATTGTTTACTAGGGTCCCAGTGCATGAATTCATGCACCTTAAAAAGAACTGTGGGCTGTGAGGCTGTGGTGGGTATGCACGGGGGTGGGTCCCAGGGTGGGTCCCAGCCCATCCTCCGTACCCTCACCTAGCTCCTCCTGCTGTGGCACCCGGACCTCTGTCTGCCAGCATCCCCGCTCCTGCCACTGCTCCCACGTGCTGCTGGCACCCTCCCGTGGAGTGATTGGGGCCGGGGCTGGCAGTAAGTGTGAGCACCAGGGGGGATCGCGGCGTGCGGGAGCAAAGAATTTTCAGTAACCACCCGATGACAGCGACCAGCACCCCATCTTGGTCTGACGCCCCCACTCACCTATTCCACACATGCCTCTTGGTGGTCAGCAATGTCATAGCGACCAGTTGTTCAGTTGTTCTGCCATTCAATCTATTTTAATATTAGCCTTTTATTATATAAGACTAGGGGCCCGGTGCACGAAATTCGTGCACGGCTAGGTCGGGGAGGGGGAAGGCAGACTGGGAGGTCCCTCAGCTGGACCTGCACCCTATCCAATTTGGGGGCCCTCAGGAGATGTGCTACTCATGGCTTGGGCCCACTCCATGTGGTTCTCTGCTCTCTGCCAGGCCTGTCTGCTCCACACCACAGGGATGGGCAAGCAGGCCTTGCTGGGTGCTTCCTGTGGGGTCCCCGATGGCTGGCTCGTGCCCCCTGTCCCCTCCTTCTTAGCCACTACTCTGGCCGAGGGCAGTTGGAGGCTCCCCAATGGTTCTGGCTCACCATGCCCTCCTGGTCCCATCATCTGCAGCCACTGCCTCAGCCGAGGCCTGGCCCGGGCAGTGGCTGGGGAGTCCCCAAGCCTCTGGCTCACCGTGCCCACTGGTCCTGGTGGCTGGGGGGTCCTCAATGCCTCTGGCTCGCCAGCCCCCTTGTTCTATCTTCCCCAGCCACTGCCCCAGCTGAGGCTTGCCAGGGCGGTGCCTGGGGGCTCCCCAATACCTCTGGCTCTCTGGCCCCTTGGTCCCGTCCTCTGCAGCTGCTGCCCAGGCCAAGGCCAGGCCGAGGCAGTGGCTGAGGGGGGGCGGGGTCCCTGATGCCTCTGCATCCCCACGCCCCCTGGTTCGTGGTCTGCAGCCACTGCCCCAGCCTAGGCCCGGCCACCACTGCGCCCCCTCATCCTGTTTTCCACAACCACCGCCCCAGCCAAGGCCCAGCCTAGGTGCTGGCTAGGGGTCCCCATGCCTCTGCTCACCGCACCCCCTCTTCCCATCTTCCACAGTCACTGCCGCAGCCTAGGCCCGGCCCGGGGCTGTGGCTGGAGGGTCGCTGATACTTCGGCTCACCACGCTCCCTCATCCTGTCTTCCGCAGCCACTGCCCCAGCTGAGGCTGGGGGTCCCTGATACTTATGGCTTGCCCCGCCCCCTTGTCCTGTCTTCCGCCAGGTCCAGCCTAGGTGCTGGCTGGGGATCCCCGATGCCTCTGCTCTCTGCGCCCCCTCATCCCATCTTCCGCAGCCACTACCTCAGCCTAGGCCTGACCAGGTTGTTGGCTGGGGGGTCCCGATGCCTTTTGCTCACCGTGCCCCCTGGTCCTGTCTTCCACACTGCTTCCCCAGCCGCCTCCAACGGCCTGCGCTGCACCTGGCCTGCCAGGCCGCCTGAGCCACTGCTGTCTCCGTGACTGCCAGCCACCATCTTGCCTGGGTCAATTTGCATGCAGCCACTCTGATTGGCTGGTGGGCGCGGCTTACTCCGTCCCGAAGAAACGGTTAATTTTACTATTTCGCTTTTATTAGTTTAGATTATTGTATTATTTTCCCTACTAACAACTGTAAACCTACTTTTGCCCCACCTTATATATAATAAGGCACTAATATATAATTAATATGTTGATGCTCTAGAATTGTGATTAAGTCTCTTATATGAAGATATATAACTATAAATCATCCTTCAACTCTGCCATTATGAAGAGTCAGCAAGAAAGTAAGGCAGCTGTTTCTAGGCTTGCTATGAGATTGTTTGAACTGGTCCTTCTACCTGCCGGATATCATGACATCTCAGACCCCACTTCAAGAAGGTATAAGGCTGGTAAGAATGTGGAGAAAAGGGAGCCCTAGTACATGGCTGGTGGGTGCAGCCATTGTGAAAAACAGTGTGAAATTTCCTCAAAAAATTAAAAATAAAACTGCTATTTGACCTAGTGATCCCACTTCTAGGAATATATCTGAAGAAGCTTGAAACACCAATAAGAAAGAAATATGCACCCCTATGTTCATAGCAGTGTTATTTATAATAGCTAAGATCTGGAACAAGCCCAAGTGCCCATCGATAAAAAAGTTGTGGTACATTTGCACAATGGAATACCATATAGCTGTAAAAAAGAAGGATATTTTTACCCTTTGAGACAACATGGAGGGACATGGAGATAACGAAATAAGCCAGTCAGAGAAAGGAAAAGAATCACGATTGCACTTATATGTGGAATCTAATGAACAAAATAAACTGGCAAACAAAATAGATCTAGAGACATAGAAGTATACAACAGATTTATGAATCTCAGAGGGAAAGCAGAGGAGTAGGGGCCATGAAGAGATTAACCAAAGAACTTAGGTTAGTGCACAAATTCATGTATGGTTGGGTCCCTTGGCCTGATTGGTCGGGACCAATCAGGGCTATCTCGACCAGTCCTGATCAGGGTTGATCAGGGCTGGCCAGCTTGGGGGAGGGACCACGGGAGGTTGGCCGGCCACAGAGATTGGCTGTGAGAGTGCACACTGGCCACCAGGGTAAAGTTCCTACATTAAGCGTCTGCCCCCTGGTGATCAGTGCGTGTCATAGTGACTGGTCAACTGGTCATTTGGTTAACTGGTTGTAACGGTCACTTAGGCTTTTATATATATAGATATGCATAGTCCATGGACACAGGCAATAGTATGGTGTGCAGTGAAGACGTGAGGAGGGGGTGGGAGTGAGGAGGAGAGGATCAATGGGGGGGGAGGACGGGGAAGGGAGATCTGTAATACTTTCTGTAATACTTTCAACAATAAAGATAGATTTTTAAAAGATGGTAGAAGAACAGAAAGAGGATGTACTAGTTTTCTATTTCTGCTTAATGGCAACAAACTTAATGGCTTAAAACAACTTAAACTTACTATCTCACAGTTACCTAAGTCCGGGTTAGCTGATTCTCACAAAACTGAAATTAAGATGTAATCTAGACTGTGTCCTCATCTGAGGCTCAACTAGGAAGATATTTACTTTTAAGTTTCCTCAGAAAGTTTGCAAAATTCGTTTCTAAATGCTTGTAGTATTAAGGTCCCCATTGAACTTCCAGAACTGCTTTTGGCTACCAGAAGCCATTTTCAGAAGCTTACCACGAGGCCCCTGCCATTGGCCCTCTCACACTTCCAACCTCTCTGCCTCCCTGAAGTGGGGGAAGGGGACAGTTCCTTTTAAGTGCTAACCTGATTGGGTCAGGCCCCGATGGCTCCCTTTTGTATAACTTGAAGTGAACTAATTAACAACCTACACAACTCCATCACATTCACAAAATTGCCCACTTAAGGGAAGGGCATTACAAAAGGGTCAAGAATCTTGGGGCCACCAGAGAATTTTGTCTACCCTAAAGGATATTATGGGAGGTGTCTTTGAAGCTCTAAGTGCAGTGAGTGGTTGTCTGAGATGAGAAGTCAAGGCTCTCATTTCCCAATGTAGTCCTACCCTGGTAGTGTCATTGGACAAGAGCAGAGCATGCAGGGGCTTCCTGTGAAGGTCTGATGCGAGCTCCTTGAAATTTGTGGGTAGACATAAAAATAATTCTTGGTGCCAGCACATTTTCTGCAAAGGGAAGATTTGAGGGAGTATTTGGCAGCAGAGAGGCAATAACAGATGGTGGTGTGGTTTGTGTTAGAAGAAGATAGAGTCATCCCATTTCAGTTCTCCAAGGCTCCCAGGAGGGGTAAGGAGATGCCTCACTCTGAGGGTCACTGGAACATGGACTAGTTGAGAGAGAATAAAGGGAGGCGTGAGGGGCCTCGGGAGCTGAGGAAGCAGAGAGCGGAGATGCTTCCCAAGGAAGCCAGGCAGGGATCTCCATGGAGACCGTTACATGAGAAGAGCCATAGAATGGACCTGAGCCTGGCAGAGATGTTGGTTCCCTCCCCACCACTAGCAGGGATCCCATCACCCAAAATATCTCTGCCTCCAAATTAGGGAAAACTGAGCTTTGAAATGGGAAACGGAAAGACGTAACCAGAATCAGACCATTCCTTCTCCCCACTCCACAAACCTGGCCCACTGGAGAGAGGGAGAAGGGGTGGGTAGGACGAGGAGCAGATGAGATTTAAGCCACGGTGAGCAGAGAGACTTAAACAGGCGTGGACTTTAGTGAAAGATATGGCATTTTTCCAAGATGCCCTGAAGAGACAGGGAAGTGACATTTAGCAGAGCATGACCGAAAACAGTGATTGAAGAAAAAGAAAAATATTTCATGTTTATAGCCCATATTGAGCTGCATGATAGAACAGTTTTACATATATTTCAAATCCCCCCCCCAGCTTTTAATTTTTTAAGATTTAAAATAGAATCTCCCCCTCCCCATGGCTCCCAATTTTCCAGAAAACAAATGATACCATCAAGTTACATAGTGGAGTAAGTTAGATCCAGATACTACATTTCCCAAGAGCAGGTTTTGAGAAGGAAGACTAGCATGAAGTCCGTGCACAGGCTATGCTAGTGCAATGGCAAAGAAAGGACGCCACTAAAATTGCTAATTAGAGAAACACTGTCACAATGCATCTCTGGATGAAGAATATACTTTGGAATATTTGCCCATGATAAGCAAGGCATTAAAATGCATCCTTAATATTTGTTTCTGAGTACAGCTATTTTCTCATGCGGTGCTCGGCATTTAAAAATAATGTGAAGATACATCTGAAAATGCAAAAGTATTTCACAAGAACTCAAAGAAGCCAAGAAACCATGGCAACATAGCAGAGTTTGTACATCTCCCTCTAAACTAAGTTGACTCGTTATGAGGTGAAAGAAGTCCCCATGATACACAATCATTGAAATATAATTATAATGAATGTAAACAGTGTCTATAAAACTTAATGATAAAAGGTAAATCCACTAATTGTTATTCTTGCATTGCTGGTTCAACTGACACCCATTCCATTTTGAATTCTCATGGTAGATAGTAAACATAGTAGGTATGTTTGTGTGTATACATGTGTGTGTAGTTGTAAGTCTTCCCAGCATATTAATCATAGCGTAAACCTTTAGAAAGATTTATCTTAATCTTAGGCAAGCAATAATAAGGTCAAGTTAGTATCAGAAGAAATCGATCTCTTCCAATCTAACAACAATGCTATATAATAAAAGCCTAATATGCTATGTGTCTGGTCATCCGGTTGTCCATTCAACCAATCAAAGCATAATATGCTAATGACATGCTAAGGACACTCAACCACTCGCTATGATGTGCACTGACTACCGGGGGGGGGGGGGGGGGGGGGGCAGACACTCCTACTGCTAGGTTAGCTTGCTACTAAGGTCTGGCCAATTGGGAATGAGTGAGACAAGCCAGACAGGCCCTGGAGCCCTCCCGTGGTCCCTCCCTTGCTGGCCAACCTCCCTCATCCCTCCCTGGCCCTGACCCTGCACCAGTGGGTCCCTTGGCCTGGCCTGCATCCCCTTGCAATCCGGGACCCCTCAGGGGATGTTGGAGAACTAGCTTCAACCCGATCCCACAAGCCAGGCCGAGGGACCCCACTGGTGCACAAATTCATGCACGGGTAGTAACCATAATAGTAAATATCACGTCCATATGTTGGAGAAAACCATATGTCCCAAAAGAAGGAATAGTAGGCTACAAAGAACTAACTTAATTTTACTGGTTTGGCACGTGGATAACCAGAACAACAAACAGAATGTGTGAATGCTAAAATAACTTTTAAGTCAGAGCATCTTTGAAATCAAATTTTCTTACTCTTTGTTTTAAGATAATTTTGTGCAAAAATTCCAGTCTTTTACAGTAAATACTTTAACTATTTGAAATCATTACTTCAAATAAAAGAACTGTGTTGTTAGGAAGTCCTATGTGCTATGTATTTCATGAATGTGCAACAAAATATGAAAGCATATGAGCAGAGTATGGTGAAAGACAGCCACTAATGAATGGCGGGCCCTTGAGGACTCCTTGGCAACACAATTGAGACTAAATGCCATGTATTATGCATGACTTTTATATGTGATTTCAGAATAATAAGATTTATTCTTTTTCAAGTGCAGCTGTACATTTTTATGAGAGACTCAGCTGTCTTAGACTGTTTCCTAGAATATGGATTTCTCCCTGTATTTTGGATACTTGAGAAATTGTAGAAAGCTGTTATGTGTAAATATAGCTTTACATGTGTATATATACATACATATACATATGTATTTAAATACTTGCCTATGCAAAGGATATTTTTTGAAGCTAAGAAGCTGGTAGAAGTGGTTGCCACTAGAGTTAGAGTGTGTGGCTCGGGACAAGGTGCGAGGGTGTCCTAGTTTGGTTTTCCCCAAAACAGACCTGAGTTAAGAACGTGGGTACAGGTAATTCCTGAGAGGTGATGGCAGGAGGAACAGGTATAGTAGGGAGGAAAGTGAGACAGGACAGGGAGAGAGCCAAAGAGTATGATAATGAGCATATTTCTACTGTGGACAAATAAGGCTCAGTCCTACCAGGGACTCCTTCAGAAAGTATGTGAAACACACTCCAGATGTTTCTCTCTGGAGGAAAGAAAAGGAACGTTGAGGCATTTGTTCATCCACCTGCACCTTTCACCTCCCTTGGTTGAGAGTTGCCCCAGAAACATGAGCTTCTCCACACTTGCTGCTCAGGAGAGAAGAGCGACTCGGATGCTTGTGGTGGAAGCTGTCCTCATCACTCCGGTGGTGTGCTGCAGGCTGGCGCGAACGTGTTTCCATTCATGCAGTCCCCCTGGCTCTGAGTGCTTTCTCCCAGGTCCTCCGTCTTATGCCCTCTCCCTGCCCACCTCGCACCTACACACACACACACACACACACACACACACACACACACATACTTGCTGCCCAAGGAAACAGATTCAGCAGACCTTATTAAAGGTCAGGGTAACCTTTAAATCCTGGTTAACCTGGAAAGCCTTAAACTAGATTATTAGCATCTCTGTTCTTAAAACATCCCTGGTACTCTCCCCCACTCCCTGCAGGGCCTCTCACTGGACCCTTTCCACCCATTTCCCACCATGTAGGTTATAGTCTTCTCAGGCTCTTCTATAAGATCCCTTTCTTTACTCGCTCACTATTCCCAGATCACAAGTCCCTCTACCTTCTGGTGCAGAGTAGTTTGACTCTATGCTTTGTTTCCTGCCGTTCCCAAGTCATATTCTGTATCCCACATGAGTTACAATGTTATTTTCTTAATAAATGCAGTTCTCTCCTAAGAGGAACTTTAGTTTTTTAACAATTACATTTTTTACCTTTGGGTGTCCCCAAAACTGTACACACACACTTAGAATCATTACAAAGGCAGTGTTCATTAAATTATGTTTTATTTTCAAAAGGGAGCTGATGTTGTAATGTATCCCGCGAATCACACAAAGACGCCTCCAGAAGTCGAATTAAGGAGTCACATTTATTTAGAAGCTAGGGCTACGAGGGATCAATTTGCTCTCCAAATCTCATAGTGGTTAAATGAACACAACACCAGCTTTTTATAGGCAAAAAAATCACAAAGGTATTGATTACATCTCAGGGTTAGGAATGAGGAACCTGGTTTGCAAAAAAGCAGTTTGTTACAGAAGCTAGATTGAGCTGAGTAGTGATCTATAAAGATTAATTACAGTTTTGGGTATTGGGACCACTGAGTCAACAGAAGCACATTATCTGGAGCCATCAGGTCTTGGGATCCCTGAGTCCATGGAAATACATTATCTGGAGCCACTGGGGAAATTTAGAGTAACGGTGCAGTCCTGGTCTCCAGGTACAAAGGAATGTGTTTTCTAAAACCAGTATGACCACAACAAATGGGGTATTCAAATTATAATCAATAGGGTATTCAACCAATGGGATGATTTATATATATCATTCAAAAAATCAAAATAACTTTTCCATTATTTTAGCAAGCAAATAATGACAGAAGCCAAATCAGCAGGGTTCAAATATCAAACAGCAATTCCCACCAAGCATCGTTGCCACCATGCTTCCCTATCAGTTGTTAAAGTGTGTGTATGTATTTTTGGGACACCCTGTGTGTAAGGCTGGTGCACAGTGAACCTGAAGAATACAGTGGGATCAGTTAGTATCATTTATTAATGATATTGATTCCATCTGAGTCCACTTTCCTTTCTTTTCCATATACAGTCTGTATTGGAAGATCTGCCTCTTGCTCCCAAGCCCTGGCACTGATATTTCTTGTTCGTCCAGGAATCACGGCGGAATGCTCCATGCTATCATGGAACTGGTTATAACGCTTCTGCTCCTCTCTCCCTTTGTGAGGGATTGACATTCTTACAGCAGAAGGGGATTTTTCTGGTTTGCATTTCAAACTGAAAGCCCCTCCCCCAGCAATTTAATCTTCCTTTCTCCGTCTGGGTTAGACTGTGGTACTTACTGTGTAATGCCATTAAGACTTCTCCAGTTGCGTAGTATTCCCTTGTGTAAATGTACCACAGTTTTTTTGTAATCCACTGTAAAAGAGAAAGAACGCTTACCATTTGCAACCGCCTGGATGGACCTGGAGAGTTTTATGCTAAGTGAAATAAGCCAGTCAGAGAAAGATAAGTATCATGTGATCTCACTCACGTGTGGAATCTAATGAACAACATACACTGATGAACAAAAATAGATCCAGAGACATAGAACCATGGAACAGACTGTTGAACCTCAGAGGTAAGGTGAGGGAGGGGTTGGGTGGGAAGAGATCAGCCAATGAGCTTGCATGCATATATGCATGACCCACGAACACAGATAAGAGGGTGATGAAGGGCGGGGGCGGGGATAGCTGGAAGAGGTGGGGGGGCTTTTCAGAAGGTCAATGTCAGTCATTTTTCAATTTCTAAAGCTCAAATATGTAATACTTTCAACAATAATAATTAAAAATAATTTTTACAAAAGACCTCTTCAGGCCACAGAAGCTCTGCACATTCCTGTTTAACCTGGTGTATTCCAGGGGCACCGGCTGATTTCCTTTATAATCTTCACAGGGTACATGAGAGATGCTTAAATAGAGTTGCAGAAATACTTGTATTTCAAGCTGCAAGTCTTCTAATTCTGAACTGAGCTGAGAGGTTAATTTTAAGAAAACTACAGGGAAATAAACATGTTATTTATTTGCTCTGGGGCTTTTAATGGTGGCATTATCCCTCTTTTACCGCAAGGGAATTTGACTAATGGCTTAGTCAGGGCTATAATAGCTAGAAATTAAAGAGGGGAAAAAGGCAAGATTCCCTCCAGTCTTCACTCCTACCTCCCAATCCCCAAGCCAAGATGCACTATTTTCCCAATTATCCTCTTAGGAGAGAGATGAGAGCTGATGAAAATACAACTTCTAGCAGGGGCTAAGCCCAGTTTTTCTTAATAACTTAGTTCATAACATCATAGTGGTTTCCCCAAAGGTTCTTGAAAATTAACATTTAATTTAAACAAGCAACTTCCAGTAAGCCATTGGGCCAAGTTATATGACTTTCAGACAGCACACATCTATCTGCTAGGACTTTCAGGTGCCTTTGCCACTAGTTTTGTCTATCTTCGGGCACCTTCCAAATTGTGATTCCATTTCTCTTTCCAGGAGAATGACATTCTGCAGGCAACTTGGGAGGTCTAATTTGTACTCTGCCTCCCGCTCCACCTCAGTTTTTCTCAAGGTCAAATGCAGATAATACTGCCAGGCTGTTTAACATTACTGCCGTGACTCATAACTAGCAATTCTTATTTTAAAGCACTTTCCAATTATGCAAATGATAGCTTATGTTAGAGAAGAAAATAAGCTAGTATATGGCAAATATTGGATATAATGGTATAAATATATATCATACCATCTGCTTCATTTTAAAATGTCTCAAGTCAAGAAATGATCATTTAAAGTGACTATTTCCTTAACCTAATCCCACGATAAGACCTGTCTATTTGCCTAATTATCTAACAGAAAGCACTACCTCTTAATGCTTGAAAAAAACTTAATGCTTGAAAAACACACACTCAAGGAACAGGGGAAGCTAGAAAACAGGAAAAATAAATCTTTCTCCTCCTTTTTCTTCCTCCCTTCCCCCATGCCCACCCTGGGAGATTGATCACAGCTGAAATGTACAAGTCACTTCTGCAAATTCCATGGACTCAAGAAGGTGATGATGTTAGTGATACTTTACATTTGCATAGCATCTCATGATTGCCGAAATGCTTTCACATAGACTGTTCCATTTAGAGAGAAGTGTTGCACAGATGTCTTGTGGATTTGCAAGCATTAAAATTGCTAATTCGGATGAAACTCATCTAATATTTCAGGTTCAGTTTCACTCACATATTTTATTCTGACTCCTGGCTCACAAATATACTTTATTATGCGGATGCAAGTGTCGGTCAATTTCCAGTTTCAAGTGAAATATAGAAAGTTTGAGTTGGAAAGAACTCTGAAGAATTTTGTTCTAGACCTTTTATTTTGTAGATAAACACTGGCTCAGAGAGATGTTGTGAATTGCCCAGGGCTGGGCTAGGTTTTCTGCTCTGAACTCTGGAAGATTTGCTAGAAGATAAAGTGTGGTTCATTTATTTTTTTATCCTTCTTTTGTTTTAGAAAAAACTTTTCAGAAAGATATCTTTTCAATATTTCAAGTGAATGCCCCCTGTAATCTCTTATCTAATACTAGGGGCCCGGTACACAAAAATTTGTGCACTTGGTGAGGGGAGGAGGGGGGTCCCTCATCCTGGCCTGTGCCCTCTCACAGTCTGGGACCCCTTGGGGGGGATTTCCACCTGCTGGCATGCATGGCCAGCCTGGGTGAGGAGCTGAGGGCTGTTTTCAGGCTGGTCACAGCCCCCTCAGGGTTCGTGCACTGGGGGGTGGGATGGCTGGTGAGTGCAGGCGTGGACATTTCCAGCCGAGTGGCCTACCATCGCACATACCTGGTGAGCCTCCACCGCTGAGGGGTTATACCTGGAGCAGAGCTGGGTGGCAGGCCAGGGGGTGGACGCTGGTGCATGGTCCCTTGGGGGGGCCCTGCTGCTGAGCGGACACACCCGGGGTGGAGCCAGGCGGCAGACGTGCCCACACGCCCCACGGAGGCCCCCAGGGTGGAGCCAGGTGGCGGACCTGTGGCAGATGCTCTGTGTGGGGGCAGAGGATGCTCACGCATGACCCCGAGGGGGTACCCCCCCCCAAGCCCCTGCCACTGAGCCTCTGAGGTCGCGTGGGCCCGCGATTGCTCTATTCCCAGGCCTTGCAGGGCCAGGCTGGGCTGCCAGCTCCTTGCCTTGCCCCTGCTCGCAGCCGGCGGGAATCACCGCGGGTATGATTGTTCTATTGCCAGCCCCAGCCGCAGGGCGGGGGGCCTGGGCAGCCGCCCCACCTTGCAGCCGCCCGCCACTGCCCGGAACCGACTGCCGGTGCATGCACAGGCGGAGGCCAGGCCTCCGCCTGTGCGTGTGCAGGCGGGATCACTTTATTCCCAGCCCGGGCCTTCTCGCTCCTCCCGCCCTGCTCCTGCCACTAGTCTGCCCTGTTGGACCCAGTGTTCAGTGGGCCTCTGCCATCTTGGCTGGGCTAATTTGCATGCCGTTGTTCTGATTGGCTGTTGGGCGTCCCAAAGATACGGTCAATTTCAATATTATGCTTTTATTAGTTAGGATGACTAGATATCATTTTTTAAAAACTTAAACCAAAGGTCTTTAGATTCCTTATCAGGTGTTGTTTTTACTATTTTCTCGTTAGAACCCTGTAAGAGTCTTGTAAAAGAGGCAAAGCAGGTATTATGAGCCTCATTTTAGAGTTAAGGAATCTGATTCTTGGAGAAGACATATGAACTTCATACAAGGGCACATAGCTAGTTAGTGAAATTCATAAGATTAGAAACAACATTGTCTAATGGTGAGTCATCTTTTTAGAATAGAGCTGAGAATCATCAGATTTTCCCCAAGATATAGTTTCTCCTTTTTCTTAAATAGCTTGAGGAAGGGGCATGGTAATCATTCAATACGCCATTGCACTGGAAACAAGTTGAAGTCTGTCATATCTGCACATATTTGTAAAAATACCTGACTATATACCATTATGAGTTTCTTTTTAAAGTACAGGGTGTCTTCAAAAATACATACACACTTTACCAGCTGATAGCTCCATTGATGTTACTTTCTTTTCACATTTAATCCATTGGAATTAGTAATTATTCA
Organism: Murina feae; assembly: GCA_004026665.1. NCBI lineage: Eukaryota > Metazoa > Chordata > Mammalia > Chiroptera > Vespertilionidae > Murina > Murina feae. The sequence continues at coordinate 56,554 of PVJC01005291.1, forward strand.
AAGTGTGTATATATTTTTAGGACACCCTGTATTATTTTCCATTTCTAGCATTTCCAAAATGAGGTTAGGTAAAAGACATTTACAAATATGAATTTTATGAATTTTAAATAGATTTTACATTTAAATTAGATACAGTCACAGGGCTTGAAACGATCCTAATGGAAAGTGGGTAACTGACATTGATTGGGTGTCAACCACATGTTGTTTATTGCTTTTTCAGTGGAAATACCAAGAGCAAACCTGAAAGGTGCCTAACATTATCCCCCTTTTTTTTTTACAGATAAGGAAACTGAGGCTCAGAAAGTTTAACTTGCCCAAAGTCACAGTTCTACATGATTTCAAAGTTCATGCTTTGCCAGGGCTGACTGGCAGACCCTGAATGATGGGCGAATGATTACTCTGACACAGAATTGCTGTGAAAGAGAGGCCAAAGGGACTGCTTGGCTTGAGAAACCAAACAGCTCTGCTTGCCTGCCTCCTTAGGCTGTTATTGTAGCAACAACTTAAACTAAAATTAACTATTAGATATTATTAGAAGGGTAAGCATCCTTGAGAAGACACGTGTGTCTGCAGTGTCCTTTAAGCAAGGACAACTGAAGACTAAACATAGATTCCAGTAAAACACCCCAGGGGCTCAAACTTGTTTGGAAAAGTCAAAGCAGGGGTGGCCACCTTCAGTCAACCCTGGACCTTTTGGAGATTCCTCCTTATAAACTTTCCAACCAAGTCCCCTGCTTCCCCACAATGCTTTCTCTTTAATGTTTCTCGTCTTTTCCAAGTGAACATTAAAGAAACACATCTCATTGCATATAGATCAGTGATCATTTCAATCAATTCTGAGATAAAAATACTTGCTTTTGACTCAACAGACTTGTAAAGATTCTCTATTTATTTACATTCTTAACAAAATACAAAATATTCTAGAATATATAACTAACTAGAGGCCCAGTGCACAAAAGTTTGTGCACTTGAGAGGGGGATCTCTCTGCCTGACTTGTGCCCTCTCACAGTCTGGGACCCCTCAAGGGATGTCCACCTGCTGGCTTAGGCCCACTCCCCAGGCAATTGGGCCTAAGATGGCAGTCAGACATCTCTCTGGCAGCCCGGGAGCCCTCAGGGGATGTCCACTTGCCAGCGAGGAGCAGGCCTAAGCTGCAGTCGGACATCCTTAGCGCTGCTGAGAAGGCAAGAGAGGCTCCCACAACCAGTGCTTTACTGGCAGCCTTCTGGCTTGTGGCTGAGCAGAGCTCCCCCTGTGGGAGTTCCCTGACCACCAGGGGCAGCTCCTTCATTGAGCATCTGCCCCCTGGTGGTGAGTGTGTGTCATAGTGACCAGTCATTCCCATTTGTTCTGCTGTTAGGGTCAATTTGCATATTACCCTTTTATTATATAGGCTTCCATAGGATAGAGGTGTGATGCATGGGTGGGGGCCAGCTGGTTTGCATTAAAGGGTGTCCAAGATCAGGGTAGGGTTCCCGCTGGGGTGCCTGGCCAGTCTGGGTGAGGGGCTGATGGCTGTTTGCAGGATGGCCACATCCCCTTCAGGGTGGGGTCCTGCTGGGGTGCCTTGCCACCTGGGTGAGTGGCTGATGGCTGTTTTCAGTCTGTTCACAGTCCCTTCAAGGTGGGTGTCCCCCCCCTGAGGTGCCTAGCCAGCCTGGGTGAGGGGCTAATGGCTGTTTTCAGGCTGGCCACAGCTTCCATTGACCCAACGTCCCAGCAAGGCTGGCTGGAATCAGGTTTCTGGGGTTTATTTATCTTCTACAATTGAAAGATTGTTGCCTTGAGCAAAGGCTAGAGCCAGCCTAGGCAGGCAGTTTCCTTCATTGCTGGTGAAATGAACCCTCCTGTTTGCTTCAGCTCCATGGCTTCTATAATTGAAACTTTGTTGCCTTGAACAGAGGTCCAGCCAGCCTAGGCAGGCAGTTTCCTCCATCGCTGGTGCAACAGAAGCCTCCTATTTGTTCTAGTTCTGTGGCTACCGGCTGCCATCTTGGCTGGGTTAATTTGCATACAGTCATTCTGATTGGCTGGCGGGCGTGGTTTGGCTGGCGGGCGTGGCTTAGGTGTAACAGAGTGAGGGTCAATTTGCATATTACTCTTTTATTAGATTAGAAGTTACTAACTGGCCTCTCTCAGACTAATAAAATTAATCTGTCCCACCCTTTTTTTTTTTTTAGTTATAGAAAAAATTCTTTCCCTAATGGTTTATTCTTATAAGCTTATACTTATGAAATAAAACTAATGAGTATTTCTGTTATGATATATGAGTTCAATTAATTGTAATTGAGACTTGACAGAGATATCACAAACTATTATTCAGATGTTTGGAGTTTCATGAAGTCTGTTGGCTTTACCTTTTAAACGTGCAAGTCTTTTAGAGGAATCTATATCTTCTTTTGTTTTGCTTTCAATTACCTGTAACAAATCATAATAGTGTACTGTTCAAAAACTTTTAAGATTATTATAAACTAGGGGCCCAGTGCACAAAAATTTGTGAACTCGGGGTGGAGGGAGTCCCTCAGCCCAGCCTGTGCCCTCTGACAGTCTGGGACCCCTCAGTGGATGTCCTATGATGGCCCCAGTCTTCCAGGCGCCTTTTGTGTGTGTGTGTGTGTGTGTGTGTGTGTGTGTGTGGCCACTGGGGACCTGCCCCCAGCTAATCTGAGGCTCAGAGCAGTCCTCCTGTGTGTGTCTACCTGCTGGGGACCTGCCACCAGGCTCACTGTGGAGGCTTGGAGCAGGCACTCCCTCTATGTTGATCTCTCAGACTCTTGCCTTCCCCTGCATGTTGTTCTCTTTTCTGAGCTGTGGCCAGGGCTGGGTGCGGCCTGCCTCCCAAGCTTGCCTACTGCCCATCTTCCTCCAGCCACCAGAAAGCAGGGAAAACCCCACCTCGTGGTCAGGCCAGCCTTTTCCTGCTCCCTGGTCCCCGGAAGGGACCTGGGAAGCCACCAAGCAGGCCACCAACTCTTTCCCATTCACCCGTCCACTGCTGCATTCCTTTCCCACTTCCCGGTGCTGCCAAGGGGTCTGGGGAGCTGCCAAGCAGGACCCCGGCCCCTGCAGCCTTGCTTTCCCGCTCCCCGGTGCCCCGCAAAGGGCCTGGGAAGCCCACCAAGCAGGCCACTGACCCCCCCTCTGCCTCTTTCCCACTCCC
>PVJC01005292.1:0-45000 GCA_004026665.1 Murina feae
CCGTGTCCTACCCTCCCAGCCGTGTCCGGCCCTTCCAGCCTGTCCGGCCCTCCCAGCCATGTCCTACCCTCCCAGCCGTGTCCGGCCCTCCCAGCCGTGTCCTGCCCTCTGAGCCATGCCCGGCCCTCCCAGCCATGTCCTGCCCTCCCAGCCATGTCCTACCCTCTGAGCCATGCCTGGCCCTCCCAGCCGCATCCCCTGCAGAAAGACAATAGGCGTCATCCAGACTGGCCTCCTTCTCAGCCCCGGGCTTCCTCCTGCAAACTCCGCACCAGAGATGCTCTAACACCAGGGGTGGGGGAGAGCGCTCTCGTGTTCGCCTGTTCGTCCTCAGCACGTGGGGAGCGCTGCGGCACAAGCAAGAATGACATCCTTTTATCCTGCAGCCCTGCTCACTACAGATGCCTGCAGCGAGGTCCCCGCCGACGGGGTCTGCTGTTTGGCATTGAGTCGGCTTGCTGCCGAAGGCGGGTGGCCAGCATGACCACCTAGCCAGGCCCGGGCTTCCCTTTCCTCCTGGGTCTTGGCTGAAGTGGGAAATCCTTTCCCAGCAGCGAGAAGGGTTTCTGGAGGTCAGTGGGCAGGCGGGGCCTTCTGTGCGTAGGAGCTGGACCGCGTGCTGATTTATAGAGGCGCGTAGACCGAGAGAGCATCAGGCAGGAACTGGGAGAGGCCGCAAGTCTGGGATGCGTGGTCTGGGCCCCTGTGTGCCCCGCCTCACGCATGTTGCTTGTGCCGGGAGCCCGCGTGGAGCCCGCGCTGTCATGGAGCGTAGCCTCTGTTTGTGTCGGTGCATTTCTGCCTGGGGACTGGCAGCTGTTGGTATCAGAGCTGTGGGAGCTGATTGTCCCGGTAACGTCATTCTGCACTCCTTCTAGGCTCATTCACCGGGCAGGTGTTGTGGAAGCTGCTGAAGGCTGTGAAATTCGGAGAAGTGGTTTCTTACCAGCAATTAGCGGCCCTGGCAGGCAACCCCAAGGCTGCGCGGGCAGTGGGCGGAGCAATGAGAAGCAATCCTGTAAGTCCGGGCGACCGCGGAGATGGGGATGGCGGGTGGGCCTGGGCACCGCTCTGGGGCCGTGGCATTCGATGTGAGCATGTTGCCCAGGCAGCCGGTGCTGTGGTGGGGGGGTGGGGGAGGAAACCTTTGTGATGGGGACCTTGGAAGAGATGTGGGCAGCGCCCATGAGTTGGGACCCCATGTTTGGGGGAAAGGTGGGGAAGAAGCATCCCACCAGCCTCTGAAGGCCCCTTCCTTGGTGTGAGGAGCCCTGCCACAGGGAGCACATGGGGACAGGGCCTGGGGAAGGGGCGAACAGACATCCCTTCATTCATTCAACAGCGGGGCGTCCTGGGTGCCAGTGTAAGCCACCTCTCCCAGGTGCCGGTTCCAGCAGGAGGCAAAGCAGAGTAAAAGGCCCCTCCATTCTAGAAGGTTCATGTGCCAGGTCCAGCTCCCCAGGCCATCTCTGTTACGAGGTCCAGCCCTCCTGGGCCTGACCACTAGGGATGGCTAAGCTCTGAGCTGGGCTCCTGGCTGGATCTGGGTGTGGCTGCCCCAAATTCCTTCGTGGCCTGTCTTTCCTGTGTGTCTGACATCAGGTCTGGCCGAGGGCAAGGCTCACAGACATGTGAAGCCATCTTCTCCAGAGGATGGGGCAGCGGTGTAGGTGGCTGTGCCTCTCGTGCCCAGAAGGACAGAGGGCACCTCTGGTTCCCATCAGGTCACACACAGGCCAGAGGCTGTCCAGTCGTAGGAAGGAAGTTAGTACAGTGAGGGGAGGAGAGAGGCCGTGACGTGGGCCTGGGTGTGGGCAGGATGGGCTCCCCGCCTGCCTGATGGCTCAGCCCTTCGGAGGCCCCGCTGAACCCTGTGAGGGCCCCGCTGAACCCTGTGAGGGCCCTGGAATGTGCCCTCCCTCTACGCCCCTGTAGGACTGCATGACACCCTCTCCCATCGGCAGCGGCTTCTCCCTGCCACCACGGACAGGAAGTCTCTGATACGACACAAGAATGCCATCCGATCGGGCAGAGCACATGCATCCCTGAGCCCCGGGATGAGAAATTACTGGATCAGACCCACTTTCCGAAAACTGGGTGGCTTTGCTGTATATTTTCAAAACTCTTTTCCTCGCTGCTCACAGGGGACAGGCAGGCGTCTGCACACCACAGCCGGCTGCACCTCCGCTGGCTCGCGGCCGCCCCAGGGCAGAGCCGGCGTCGGGGAGGTGGCAGGTACATAGCCTCTCGCACACAAGGGCCTCGTTGCTCTTTGAGAAGCGTCTCCTGGCAGCTCGGGGGGTTGCATCTCCTCTGCAAGAGGTCCCGCCCCATGAAAGCGCAACATGACGTGGGTGACTCACCGCGTCCCCTCCCGTGCCTCCGTGTCCGGGGCGAGGGGTGCTGTGTGCACCGCTGTGTGTCAATGCTGGTGCCGGCCGCTCGTGGGGCACATCCCGCCACGCAGAGGACCGCGCGTGTATGGAGCGTGCGGCGTGACTCCGAGTGAAGCCGGGAACATGGTTTGCCAGGAAAGCTTAAACGTGTCTTCCCTTCGGAAGGTGCCCGTCCTCTTCTGGGCTGTGGCTGGTTGGATGTTGCTCCAGATAAAACGGCCACCAGACCCCGTGGTGCCACGGCGAGAGGAACGTCGGAAGCTGACGGGCTTTGCGCCGCTTCCTGCGCGTCCTCTGCGGGATGCTCCCTGCCCATCCCCACCCTGCTCCGCGGCCCGGGCCCACGATGAGCTGCTCTCTCCTGCCTCCCTCCCGGCCCCCCGGGTGGGCGCCCCAGGTGCGCACACACCCGGCTGTGGAAACGAGCTCTCTAACCGACGGATACAAATGAGGAGCCCTCACCTGCCTCTGCGGCGGGGACACCGTGGCGCTTCAGCGATCGCGCTCGTGGCAAAATCCAGGAACATTTATTGTCGTGCAACCAGCGCGACGCCTGCCTCCTGCTATTAATCTCCATGACTGTCTCTCCGCAAGTATGGCCTCAGCCACTGAAATTTATAAAGCAGCATCCACAGGGCTTACGACTCCGATGTCCCCCACGTCCGCGTGCTGACCTCCCGCCGCGTGCCCAAGTCGAGCCGGTGGGGACTCCAGACCTGGCAGGAGCCTGCGGTGGCACCGATCCTCCCATGGGGCACCTCACTCAACTGACGACAGGGCCGCCTGGGCACCAGCAGCTGCGGGACCTGAGCGGGGCCACCACGTATCCATGTACGTGGCTGGTGGCCCTTCAGCGTGACGGGAGCTGGACAGGCCTCACAGGGTTTCTGTAAAGAGATGAAAACCTCTTTAGAACGGGCCGGGGATCCAAGAGGTGACCCAGACCCACGGGAGAAAGAGGTGCTGGCCCGGGGCTGCACACGCCTTGTATGGACATCCCGCATGACCATGTCCCTCTCGTGGTGCTGATGGTGGGCACACGCCTGGTGTGGATGTCCCGCATGACCGTCTCCCTGCCGTGGTGCTGATGGCAGGCACATACCTGGTGTGGACATTCCGTGGTGCTGATGGCGGGCACACGCCTGGTGTGGACGTCCCGTGTGACCGTGTCCCTCCTGTGGTGCTGATGGTGGGCACACGCCTGGTGTGGACGTCCCGCGTGACCGTGTCCCTGCCGTGGTGCTGATGGCGGGCTCCGCCGCTCCCGCACACACAGCGTGTCGTGGAGCCTGGCTCCCTGGATACACCTCCGTTGAGGCTGAGGGAGCAGCTGAGGCTCCGCGGAGGTGGCCATGCACCGCGAGTGCGGGAGGCACGTGCTGCGTGCATCCTCCGAGGCTGGCAGGAGCGCGGACACGCTCGGCGTCACTTCCCTTCCTTGCCAGGGGAAGGCGTGCCTTTTGCTGGGTGCGAGTTTCGTCCTACCCTAGACACTTGGGTTTTTCCAGAGTCTTCCTTGGGGCACTCGCTAGCCTGGGGAAGACGGTGTGGCGGCCTTCCGGAAGGCTCTCCCCGCCCCAGCACGGAGGCGGGGCCCGTCCCCTGGTAGATTGGACTGAAGAGCCTGCTCCCTCCCCGACGAAGCACCGCCCCTCACCCACAGACGGAATTTGCTTAATGCAGTTCAGAGGCAATCGATACGGCGCACAGAGAGTCTCCCACCTTCTTCTAAACAAAACGCCTTCCAAGGAGTTAGTTTATTCACAGATTGCCACGAGCGTTAATGACCCCGAGCCGCGCTCTGCCAGTCACCCAGATGCTGTTGATAAAGATTTAGCATCATGTTCTAAGTGTCAGGGCTGTCAGCGGGGCTGAACCATTTGACCAGAAGAAAAAACGCACAGGGAGCTATTGATTGCAGCTTCTCGGTGTCACTTGTTCACCAGGATTTAGGTATTGATGAGGCCGCGAGTGAAAACAAGCCCTTCCCCTGTGGGCTGCTGCCCGCAGAACAAAGGCGAAGCTGGAGAAATACCAGCCGGCCCCGAATCACAGGGATTCCCTATTGATCGGAAGGCCCCTCCGTGTTGTTTTTGTTGGAGACAAATCTCTGGGTTTGGAAGTTTTATAGCGTTGGCGAAAGGGCCCGTGTAAGTGATGGATCCGCGCGTTGGATGAATTAGATTTCACAGCGTGAGGGTTCCAGGGCAGCTGCCATGTTATGAGCTGCTTGGTTATTGATAAAAATTACATCTTATGCAGCCAGTCATCGGAAGAGGAGGCACGGCCATGTCCTGGGGGCCCCGATACATTTTAGCGGGTTTCGTTATTTTAATGGCGTGGAACCCGCCACCAGCATTCGCGGGAGCGGGCACGGCGTCCCCGTCGCCAGTTCCTGTCACTGCAGCCACGACACAGCCTGGTCATCGCTTCATTGCAACCGACGGTCCTCCCACCGGCCGTCCTGTTATCTGTGTGACAGGCAGGTGCGCCGGGCTCGTGTCACTCTGATAACCGTGTGGCTTGTTGGGGGCGGCGGAGGGGAGAGCAGTCACATGGCAGAGCCCTCAGGTGAGAGACTTGAACCGCACCTAAAAGTTGGCAAAACCAAACCGAAGCAGATGCCTCCCTCTTCCCCCGTCAGAAACTTGAGTTGCATGTGATCTCCCCGCGCCCTCCAGGCAGCCGTCCATGCGGCCGGGGGACCGGATGAGAACCCGCGGTCCAGTCCGAGTGACCGCCCGGTGCTGAGCCGTCCGCTCCCTTCAGGACGCGGGACTGTGGGCCGCATGCAGGACTGGGCCCATTGCTGCTTCTCCGTGAAACTGAACCCAACAGGAGATCCCAGGCCGAGGCTGCGTGCGTTGCCTTGGCAACCCGAACTTCTCGTGGGAATGGGGGCTCCTATTCGGTGCCGGGAATGGCCTCCCCCCAGGCCCGTGAGGGGGGTGAGGGTCGGAGTCCACCCTGCTGGGCAGGATCCTCCTTTGCCGCGAAACAGCCGTGTAAACGAGCTTGGGCGGGGGACTGAATTAGGCCGCAGAGTGACAGCCGACCTGGCGTGTTGGAGCACAGGATGCCACGTGAGCCGCTGCGGGCACAGAGCACGCATGCTCCCGTGGCCTCTGAGACCACGTCCAGGATGGGGACCAGGCCCGTGCGGCCCGCCCAGGGCCAGGGGCAGCTCGGGGCCCACAGAGCCCACACGCGGCGGGGGGTTGTGCGGTGCGCTGCGGTAGAGCCTTGCCCAGCCGGTGCCGCGGGCTCCGTGCTCAGGGAAGGGTCTCCGAGGCAGGAGTGGCCACCCCAGGGAGCAGAGGTGCCCGATTCCGCGAGAGGAGAGCCAGTGAGTGGGCTCAGCCGCTTCCTCTAGACACTCAGCTGCCAGCGGCCAGTTCGCCAACTTCGGAAGCGGAGTGTGGAGGTCGGGGTGCAGGCCTTCTCTCCGCTGAGCTGCAGCCGAGGGGGGTGGGGTGCTGATCAGGACCTGGAGCCCGAGAACCCTCACCTTCAGGGTCTGGCAGGGTCCACCCTGTTAGCTGACGGAGGAGCACGTGGCGGTCAGAGTGCGAGGCTTCCTCGTGTGGGAGCCATGCTGTCCTGCTCGGGGCCTCCGCACCCGGCACGGGGCAGTGTTGGGCACCGGAGCATCGGGGTCTGACCGTGTCACAGGACGTCCTGCTCCCGATGGCCGCCACAGTGAATGCACAGAGAGGGGCAGGGTGAGGCTGAAGGGCAGCGAGGAGCTGAGGGTGGGCTGGCGGGGGCCAGGGCTTAAAGGCACCTCCCAGCTGTGAGCTCTGTGTTCCTTCTCAGAAAGGTCTGGGAGCTCCATGCACCACCCTGTGACTTGGAATTTTGTAAATGCACTTTAGGAATCTCTTCCCAAATGAAATTAAGTCTCCCCTCCCGAAGCTTGGTGCACGGGGACTGGCTGGAGGGGGCCACACGTTCACCTCGGGGATTGCATCCCACCCCCTCCCCTGCCCCCGTGGAGACCCCAGAGACCGCGGAGTGGTGCTGAGACCGAGGTCGCACATGGGGCCCCAGTGGCAGCCGCAGGTCACTGCCCAGGAGCCCAGTCCTCCCTGGCCTGCAGCCCAGACTGACGGGGCCGCCTCTGTCTTCCAGGTCCCCATCCTCGTCCCGTGCCACCGAGTGGTCTGCAGCAGCGGTGCCCTGGGCAACTACTCCTTCGGGGGTCAGGCCATGAAGGAGTGGCTTCTGGACCATGAAGGCAGCCTGGTGGGGACCCCGGCGCGCGCAAGAGGCTCCCGTCTGGCCCAAACCTGGTGCGGGGCCCTGAGGGGCAGTAGCAGCTCCGAGCCCACGGGCCGAGCCTGAGCATCTGTGGCAGGAGTGAGTGTGTGAGGGGTGAGCCTGTTGGAGGGCTCTGTGCGGACACCCCGCCGCCTTAATAAAGCTGCCGTGTTCTGGAGACGTGTGGCCGCCTCCCTTTGTCATTGTTACCTTTTACCGCAGAGTGAGTGCCCTTCTCTCGCTGTGTTGTCCGGTCCTAGTGTGTCAGACAGGCATGGGGGCGGGGGAGCCTGGGAACGGAAGGGCCACCGCCCAGGGAGGGAAGCATCAGCGTCCATGGGAACAGCTGGGCACCGCCCAGAGCCAGCTACAGCCCCTGGGACCACAGCCACCAGGCCGTGGCCCTTGCAGCCTGCCCAGGCTGCAGCCTGTCCATCCCCCTGAGAGACTCACCACCCGGCGTGGACCCGCCTTCTTTCCTGGTGTGGACGCTGCGCCTCGGTGGAGAGGGACGGCGGCGGGAATGGCGCCCGTGGAGGTTTTCCAGCTGTGTTTGCCCGGCAGCCAGGAACGCTCATGCAAGATGCAGCCATGTTTCATCTATGTGGATCGAATGGAGAGTAACCGGTTATCGGAACCATTGGGGGATCAGCCGCTCCCTGGGCTTGGCTGTGGCTGTGGCTGTGGCTGTGGCTGTGGCTGGAGGGATGTGGTTTCACATGCTGACCCCTGACCCCCGCCCTGCTCCTGACCTTGTCGCGCTCCAGACAGCTCCCCCAGGCCATGCCTAGAGCTCAGAGGTCACTCTGGAAGGTGGGTCAGCTCCTGTGGCCGGGCCTCTGTGTGCGCCATCTGGGTCTTTGTTGCCTGTTGTCATCTTGCTCGTCACTGCCCGTGTCTGAAAGCAGGGCACCGGCTGTGCGTGTGTAAACGACACGGGATGGGATATGCGGGAAACAACTGTGCCCGCCGTGCGCCGGAAGCTGTATTTTCGTCAGGGTTTCCCGCGACCGTGTGAGCTGCCGCGGAGGAGCCGAGTGGTTTGTATCTGTCACCGGAAACCCGGGTGAAAATAAAGCCTCTTGGTGTGCCGGTGGGGCATGTTTTATATTTCATGTCACCTTCCCCACAACAGAACAGGGACCGAACGGGAACCAGCCTGAGGGCCTCCTCTCCCTTTGCCATTGGTTCTCTCTTTTTCCTCCGTCAGCCAGATCGATTCTGGATTTCCCCCTTCAGAGGTGAAGGGGCCTGAGCACAGTCCGTGTGGCCCTTGCGATTCCCGCCCTTCTCAGGACTTCCGTTCTGGAGCGAGCGAAGTCATTTTCCCACAGCGGCGGGCAGACACCTGGCGTGGGGCCCCCCGAGCCGGCTCCCTCAGCCTTGGGCGTTGCGCTGCTTTTGTGCCCCCCTCGAGCTTCCCCAAGCGGAGGCGTGTGGCCGGGGCAGCAGAGCCTGGTCCTGTTCCCAGCAGGTGGAGAAGACAGTCGGGGGCCTGGGTGCACTTTGCATCAGAGGGTCGTGAAGGTGGTTGGGATCCAAGTTTCCCTAGGAAAAGGCCTGTCCCCTCCATCACCTCGCCCACCGGCCTGTCCCCTCCGCCCCGACAGCAGGGAACCCTGGCTCTCAGGCAGCAGCCAGCCTTGCCGGCCAGTGTGGGTTCTCGCTAGTGCTTTCCAATAGAGGGCACCATAGCAGTGCGCTAGGCTGTGGTCAGGAGGCCCTGCTGCCTGAGAGCGGCTGGAGGCCGGTCAGCAGGTGGGACTCTAAGAGGGGCTGTGACGGTCCCATGTGCACAGCAGCCATCGGGGCTGCTGGCGGGGAGCAGGCCGCCCTGTGATCCCATCGGACCCCGAGGATGCTCTAGATTCCCCACACTGCCCGTGTGCTCTGCACGGAGGCCACCCGAGCAGGACAGCGTGGCTCCCTGACAAGGGGAAGACTCTCACTCTCATCTCCAGGCTCCGGGGGCTCTGAGGAAGGGCCCTGGGCCTCCCCGGGCCGAACAGCCACGCACACCTGCAGCCTCCGAACAGCCACGCACACCTGCAGCCTCCACACAGCCACGCACACCTGCAGCCTCCACACAGCCACGCACACCTGCAGCCTCCACACAGCCACGCACACCTGCAGCCTCCGAACAGCCACGCACACCTGCAGCCTCCGAACAGCCACGCACACCTGCAGCCTCCGAACAGCCACGCACACCTGCAGCCAGCGAGGGCCTCGCCCCTGCTGCAGCTCAGCCACGTGCAGCCAGGGATCCACCCCACAAAGCCGCCCGAGGTGACCTGGCCACCGTAGGGCCTGGCACCGCCTGCGTGGGCCAGGCCCTGGGTGCAGCACAAGCCCGCACTCTGGTTTCTGTCTCCCAGGCCCTGCCTGACGCCTTGATATATGCCCCGAGGTGGCGGCTGACAAAGGCCGCAGCGGGCGCACACGGCAGGGCCATGTACCGCTCCGAGGACAGGCTCTGCACGGGCGACATGAAAGCCGGCACGGTCGCCTCGAGCCACTGTCGCTCAGCGTTGCCGCGCAGCTTACAAACATGAAGGGGGAGAGGAAGGGCACAAGACCTAGAATGTTTTCCAAATACAAAGGATGTCGACACAAGAACGCTGTGTTTTTTGGCCTTGGCCTCGGGTCCCCTCGCCGTCCCGTTTCCAGTCCTTCCTGTGCTTAGCACTTGGCTGACCAGGGGACCCGCAGGCGGCGCAGCAGCGGGCTGCGCACAGCAGGTCGGCCGGCGCCGGGCTGTTCTCACCCATTTCCAAAGACCCGATAATGAGAGATTCCCAAGTAATATTTGTTTTTGCAGAACTGCACGTAATGAAGTCGGCGCCCTGGCTGCACCGGGGCCAGACCAGGGCCCTGGAGGAGGGGTGGCGGGAGGGTCGTAGGCAGCAGGGCACGGGCTCAGGTGGCGGTGGCTCACTGCATTGGGAGCTTTGACTCGGGCTACCCCAGCAGGATAGCTGCGAGTAGCCCTTGGCGGCTCAGTGGCCGGTGGGAGACGGCCGTCCTTCCTAACACCCGTGGCTCCTGCACATCTTCCTCCCGGTCTCCACTCTGCACGGTTTGCTCCCCAGAATCTCCTGTGTTGAGTGGCCAGGTGTCTCCATGTCGCTGTGTCTATAGTGAAGCCATCACTCTTTTTTTCTCTTTTTAGTTAACCCTCATCTAAGGATTTTTTCCCCCATTGATTTTTAAAGAAAGTGGAAGGGAGGGGGAGGAGGAGAGAAAGAGAGAGAGGAAGAGAGAAACATTGATGTGAGTGAACAAATCGATTAATTGCCTTCTGCACACACCCTGTCCCAGGCTGGGATGGGGCCTGCAACCCAGGTACCTGCCCTTGACTGGGCATTGAACCTGGACCCTTGGGTCTGCAGGCCAATGCTCTAACCACTGCGCAAATTGGCCAGGGCTGTTTCTTAACCCGTTCGTGGACGACAGTGTTATTCTAGAGATACATCCTTCAAAACGGTGGCGTCCGGGTGCGAGCTGTCCGAGGGGATGCTCCACACGTTGTGGGGGCGCGTTGCACTGGGGCCAGTTCCATCCTTCCTCTGAGAAGTTCACGGCGGCATCCCCCAGAGATGCCGTCACAGACTCCATTGTCATCTGCGCGGCCCTCCCAGGACCCCGGGCCCTGCTGGCATGTCCTCTCCCACCTCCTCAGCACCAGCATGCCCCACCTCGGCTGTCGGCATGCCCGCAGCTGTGCCCACAGGCAGCAGTGCCAGCTCGAACCCCAGCCACCACTGGGACCGCCGAGATGTCACAGCTCGCTCCAGGTGAAAGTGGCCCCTTTCGCTTCCAGCTTGACAAAGATCTGAGCGCTGTTTTGGTTTTGAGCTGCATGGAGAGAGGCTCCAACGTGATATGGAAGTGGGCTGCAGAGGAGACGCACGGGAACAGAATTGTTTTATTTCCGGGGAAAGATTTTCCCTGAAGACCAACAGGAAACGGAGCCCGTTGCCGAGGTCTCCGCATGCTGGGGTGCCCGTGGGCCTGGGTGTCGCCGGTCTGTGTCTCCACGGGGCTGTCCTGGCGTGGGTCGTGGCCGGGGCGGAGGGGCCCTGGGTGAGGGCTCACTGTGGCCTTCCTCGGCCCATTCGGGGCTGTCATTTCCCTTTCTTGTGTGTGGACATTTGATGGCGAGTTCGCGTTTAAGAAGCTGAAGGTCACGTCAGTTTTACGTGTTATCAGTTTGAAGGAGGTTGAGATTTAAGCTGAGCTCTGCCGTGCAGCCCCTGTCTGTCTGTCTGTCTGTCTGTGACTGACTGAAGGAAGGGGGGTGGCAGTTGAAAGCCAGGCCCAGAGCCGGAGAAACTGCAGGGTCCGGTGCGTCTCTCAGTGACTGAGGACAGCCGCCCGGAGTCCTTGGCCCCGTGGCTCCAGCTGCCGACAGATGGAGGGCATCTGGCCTGCATCACCGCCGGCTCTCGGGACCCGGGCCGGCGGCACGGGCTGTGGGCTGGCCGCGAGGTGCGCGTGGAGGCGGAGCCCAGCCCGCCGGCGCCTGGGCTGATGAAAGGTCGCCATTAGCAAACCTGCAAGGTTGCTCATGACTGCTCTTTTCACTGAGAAGTGCCACATGGACAGTGGTTAGGATCGATCCTGAAAACCCGCACCGGGGGTGGGGGTGGGGATGGGCGCCATCGAGGCCCGCCCTGAACGCCATGACTTCCGGCTGCGCCCTGGCTTCCCGGTGGGTCTCAGGACGGTGCTCCGTGTGGACGGAGGTGCTGGGCCTCGCAGGCACCCGTGGCGCTATGGCCTGAGGATGTAGGACAGAGCTGCCACGCGGTCCATGTCATGAACTCTGACCCTGTGGGAGCAGAACAGGGAGGGCTGCTGCAGGGGGGCTGACGTGTGTGTTGGCATCACCATGGGTCCTGTGGGCGCAATGGACCCATGCAGCACCCTGAGCAGCTTCTCCGCTGTGTGTGAGGTTGTCCATGACGATGCATCAGGCCTGGGGCCTGGGCATAAGGGACTGAGGGGCTGGGATCTTTGTCCCTCTTCCTCCCGCCTTTTCCAGCTGTCGAGTCATCCACACACACCCCCACATACACACATGCCACTGTGCACACACCACCACACGCACACACATCACCCGGCGCACCCACACGGCAGTACACACACACACCCCCCTCGGCACACACGCCCTGCAGGTTTTCGTCGATCTTCATGTTACTTATCACTTGTGTTTGGTTCCCAAATGCAAGCAGCATATTTGCTTCCAGATTGGTTTGTTGACTTAAATGAAGGAAAACCAGCTGGAGAAAACATCAGTGTCCAAACACTGAGCAACATGTGATATTGTGCAAAAAGTATTGCTTTTGCGTGTTTGGGTTGCCATGGCTACGAGGAGAAGTGGCTGCAGATGTGAGACTTTTGGCAGCCTGTGTGGGAGCAGGTATGCGGGCCCCCGAGCAGGCATCGGCCCCGCCCTGTGGGACAGCTCTGGGCTGGGGGTGTCTCCCAGCCCCCCTAGCCTCTGAGGGGAGAGAACTGAGCTTCAGATTCAGCTGAACTTGGGTTCAGATTCCTCCAACCCCCGTGGGGAGTGAGCTCAAACATGTGACCCACCCGCCCTGAAGCTCAAATCTGCGCGTGTCAAAGGGGTCGGGGTGTCCTCACTGCAGATAGTCCAGTGTCCCCATCACTAGATCTGAAGCTGAGCAGAGCGCAGCTCAGAGCGCCCCTGGGGAGGAAGGGTTCAGCCTGCGCATCTTTGGGAACTTCCTCCAGGGCCAGTAGGATGCCCAAGCCTGCTGGTGGGGAGTGTGGACAGGCTGTCGCTGCTCGTGTACTACCAGGTGCGGGCTGTGCCTGGCACTGCCCGCAGGAGAGGGGCCGCCCCCTGCCTCGGCCGCTGACAGGAGGCCATGTTCACTCAGTCCTTGTGCCTGTGTCACTTTGGGAGGGAAAACAGCCCCACAGAGTTGACATTCCCACAATGGGAAGACATGTGCTTCCTTGCTCAAGCCCGCCGAGTGCCCACGCTGGTCCCCGAGCACACCAGGGCTCCGTGCCGGCCTGGCCCCTCTCCCTCTGTGCTCACAGCACCCGGGGGGCGTCCTGCAGTGGGTGAGGATGGGGCCAGGGGTGACCACATCCCCTCACCAGGTGGTGATGCGAGAACCAGCCTGCGCAGCGGGCAGCAGCGTGCAGCATGGGAGACGGCGCAGCTTAAAGGGAAAGGTAGGGACATTCCATCCAAAACTGTGTCCTTTTGTTGGAATGAACTATACGATCAAATGACAACATCCAGTTGCACACGATTCAAGGTTAGCTCTATAGCTTCCCCGGGAAAAGCCGGTGTCGGTGCATCTGACAGGTGCGTGAGCCCTTCCCTTCCGCTGTCCGCGAGGAGGGGAGCTGGATGCTGTCCCTACCCTGCGACACGCTCCCTGTGCCGTGGGCCCGGGCCCGGCTGCCTGTCACCCCAGAGAAGCAAAGCCCCGCCGCCCTCCGGGTGCACGTGTGAGCGTGTTCGTTTCCAGGGCGGCTGTGTCCTCCGGGTGCCGGTTCTGAGTGGCCCGGCCTGAGACACCACGTCATGCGGAGTGTTGGCACCGATCGGAGCGGCCGCGGAGAGCCCGTGGGAGGAGCCGCTCGCCCGCCCAGAGCAGCCAGCGGCTCCGGCTCCTGGCCAGGAACCTCCTATGAGCGGAGAACATGCGTTTACTTAAAGGGCCTTTTCTTTGAGATGTAAAATGACACGGCTAAATATTACAACACCAAGAGGTATGTAGCTGTCGGTACTTTTCCATGCAAACATCTGACTTCCGTGCCAGGAAGCAATGTGACAGGTTTCTTAGTTTCCAGCAAATTGGTCTCAGATGTAGATGAACACATCTTCAGGAGGACGGATGGGGCCTGGTGCTGCTGAGCTTCCCAGGGTGCTTCAGGTCCCCCTCCACCCTCCTCTCTCCCACCCCCTCTCCTCCCTCTCTCCCACCCCCTCTTCCAGCCCCTCTCCACCCCCTCTTCACCCTCCCCTCTTCCTCCTTCCTGCCTCCCTTCCTCCCTTTCCCTCCTCCTGCTCCTCCTCCTCCTCCCTCTGCTCCCCCTCCTCCTCCTCTGGAAAGGTTTCTTGGAGCCTCTCTCTAACACGAGGCCTCCTGGCTGGACTCTCAGCTGTGCCCCTCATGCTGGTCTGGAACCTGGCTTCTGTGGCCTCTCGTCTCTGCTGGGAGACAGTGCCAGGCTTGGCAGGGACCGAGACCGTGAGGAGGCAGCGCTGAGAAGAGGATGGACCTCCCCTAGGCCTTCTGTCCAGTCAGGCCTGCGACCCCTGTTTCTTGTTCCCCAGGGACCCTCGAGAGCGGGCGGCGGGTGGCGGGTGGCGCCTAGGCCTGGCAGCGAGGCCCAGCCTGGCGCAGGGAAGCCTGCCGTCTCCTCCCCGCGTCCATCTCCTCCCCACATCCCTGCGTTTTACATAATTAGGTAAGTCTCTTAATGTCGCTGTGTCTTGTTAGAGAAGGTACTAATCCTTAGAGCTAACAGGACTAACTAATTAGTGTAAAACACTGAAATATAAGAAATTCAGATGTGGAGTGTAATTGGCCAGTCCTCCTGGTATTGGCACGTTGGCGGCATCCCTAGTAGAGCCGTGAGCCTGGCTGCAACCAGGAGGCATCTGAGATGGTGGCGTGAGTGAGGCAGGCTGTCCTGGAGGCCAGGCTGCCCAGACGCATATCTGGGCATCTTTGCCCGGTGACGTGACCTGGGACAGAGATGAGGGAACTGGCGGGTGGCCCCAGGACCTGGGGGGGGGGGGCCTGCAGCCCCAGGGAAACGGTGTGGGCTGTGGTGGCCTGGTCATCACTGGATTAGCACCTGCAGGCTGGTCTGGGTGGGGCCAGGTGAGGTCTAGTCTATGGGCAGCCTGACGGGGCTGTCAGTGCTAGCGGGTCAGCCTCAGCTGCCTCCTCTCTAGGAGGGAGCTCATGGGGTTGCTTGTCTCTCCTCCGGAGACAGACAGACCAGTCCTGACCATCCGGCTGACAGAGGACAGATGCTGAACTTCCCATCGGCCAGCACTGGCTCAGAAAAGGTGCCCGGCCCTGACCCAGCTCCCTGGCCACTCGGGCACCATCGGGGCAGGGTTCCCCGGGCGTCCTTGGAATCGAGGACGAATGTGCTCATTGGGGCTTGCCTCCGAAGGCTGTGTGGAGGTGTCAGCAAATCATTAATCTCTCTCTAAAGCGTGGTGGCAGTGTTTACATTTCAGATCGAGACGATGACTGTCTGAAGAGCACCCTGGAAGCTCTCCTCGCAACTGGAAAAACACGGCAGCCGGTTCGCAGAGCTGAGCGAGTTCTGAGCCAAAAATAATGCCAGCCCCGGCGCAGGGGGGCGCTGTCGGCCACTGACGGCGAGCAGACCGGGTCGCCTCCGCTTCGGAAAAGCACGGCCTGCGTGTGTGTTTGATGGCCAAGCTTTTGGGTCCACCTTAGACACCCCAACTCCAAAAGACATTTCTGAAAAGAGTTGTCTGGAACTTCTAAGCAAATGAGCGTGTTCCCGACGGCAGGGCCCAGCTCCAGGGCCCAGCAGGGCAAGAGCCAGCTGCCCGGCACCGGCCTGGGGCCTTCTCCCGGCTTCCTCTCAGCGCTCGCAGCCTGAGCCGGTGCTGTGGGATGGTAGACGGTCTCATCCAGCCGCCGGGGTCCCTGCTCCCCAGACGGGGTGCCCACAGCTCTGCTGGGAAAACTTCTGTCTCCTGGGCATCTCCAGAAAGCATTTTAGTAAGTATGCAGCATTGCCAACAAAAGCTGGCCTTTCCATCCTTGGTCAAAACTCCCAATCCTCACAACACGCTAACTGGCATCTCCCCGAGTAGGGAAGGGGTGTGCTGCGCCCCACATCCCTCAGCTTTTAAGTCATGAGCTTCTGACCAGCCTTCCCTTCCCTCCCCACTCCCAGTCACATCCCCCCCAACCAGGAGCCTTGGGCATGTGCACGGCACTGCCGGGCGGGAGCAGCGCCTTCCATCCCAACATCCATCTGGAAGACAGCAGTCCAGTCCACGGGCAGTGGTGGGTCACGTGGCACAGCGTGGCATAGCATGGCACAGCAACAACAGCGGTGAGTACGCTCCGTGCCATGGCACCAGTGAATTCAGTAAGTTGCAGGAGAGAGCATAGGGTATACAGCACTCATTTCGTAAAGCTCTCAAGCCTAGAGGATGTATATCGCTTTAAATAAACATATGCACCCATGTACAGGCCTCGAGGGCAGGGGCCGGAGGACAGCCCATCACAGAAACCTTGGATGACCACCCCGCTGCCATGCATTGTTGCAGTTTTTGGTCTCGGGTTGTAGGTTCGCTGGAATCCTTGTAATACTATTTCACAGCTTGCTGCCATGTATTAAGCATTCCATAATTTGAAAAATTCTGGGAGTCATTGAAGGTCAGAACCCGGTACGGCCGTGTGCCTATTGCCGGTCAGATTCTTGGCCCCATGGGTGACTCCAGATATGGTCAGTGTTAACCCCTTGAACTAGTTTCATGCCAGAGGGCTTCTCACTCCTGGTTGAGCAGGCTGGGAGCACCCACTGCATGTACTGGTGCCGGAGGGGCCAGCCTGTGCCAGCATCGTGGCGGCTGGCACATGCAGGAAGGGGCCTGGCCCCATGCTCCCCGGCTGCAGACAGCACAGTTGAGTTGCCTGAGCCGCTCTGCGGCTGCCCCCTGATGGGAGTCCCCCTCTCAGCCATGCTTGCCCCCCGTCGCTGTCCCAGGGCACTCACGGCCCTTCTTGGGGACAGATGTCTAAGCAGGTGTGCAGCACCGCCAGGGCTTTGACAGTGGGGCCCCTGGCCTTCAGGCCTTGGGTTTGGGAACGAGGTTTGGCTAAGAGTTTTCAGGCCCATAGCCTAGCA
Source organism: Murina feae (assembly GCA_004026665.1). Lineage (NCBI taxonomy): Eukaryota > Metazoa > Chordata > Mammalia > Chiroptera > Vespertilionidae > Murina > Murina feae. Next base: position 16,557 of record PVJC01005292.1, read on the forward strand.
AGACCCGGAGCAGGATGTCTGAGGGGCCGTCACCCACAGAACCTCCCAGGCCCATGGCCTCACGCACTGCCCAGGGCAGAGGTTACAGCGCAGCACTTACCAGTGAACCAGGGCCCTGGGCCGGAGAGAACCTTCGGAGGAGCTGAGGGGGAGTCAGGAGGGACCGTGCGTGCCGGGAGCTGGGACCATCCCGATGGCCACCGGCTCGGTCAGGCTTCACATTAATTAAGAGACAACCGCCGATAATGGCAGTTTTCTCAAAGTGGAGGAAGCAAACCTGGCCCCTCTGTTACTGATAATAAGAACTTAGTCTTTGAACAAAATTTAGAATTTTTAAAAACTTGTATCTGCCACTATAGCTTTATAGCTTCTGGATCCTTAAAGACCTTTCTGATGAGCTTGGTGGTGATACTAGCAAACATGAGCTTCTCAGTGTCACGTGACGAGCATGTCAGTATGGGGAAGGTCGGCGTAACTCAGGGAGCCAGCCTTTCCAAGTGACACTGAGATGCTACAAAGCCACGTGCAGGTCCCTGAACCTTTCACGGCGAGGCGGGAGCTCCGTGAAGCAGAGGAGGCGCTGGCGGGTTCCAGATCCGCACGGCGGCCAAACTCGCAGACACTCCCACCTGCCCGGGAGCGTGAGTGCAGGATCATACGCACAGCCCCCCGTTCTCTGCAAGGCTGTGCCTCTGCTCCACCTTTTCAGCTGCCCGTCCCCACGAGGCCCGATCTTCCCGCAGCTTGAACGAAGATGACATGGCATTGGGAGGGTTGCATAAAAGGGCGCAGGCCCACTCTGCCCACTAACTGCTCTGGAAGTTATAGATTGTATTAAGTATTTGTTAACTCAGGCTATTATGTGTTGGGATTTTGTTCCCTTTAAAACAGATCAATCCATGTGAATTTCTCAGCATCCTAGGAAATGGAAGTATCAGTCAATGTAGCCCTATACTTATGGTTGGGGCCTCTGTGTTTCCGAGTGTAACGGCTTTGTGTGGGGGCCAGGCTCCGGGTCACCCGAGCTTAACCATTCATTCAGAAGCTACCAAAGGGAAGCGAGTCTAACACTTAGGCCTGGGGGCTTGCTCACTCCTCAGTGAGAATGAAATCCCAGGAGCAGGGATAGCACCCATATTGCTATTAAGCTGCCTCGTTGTGATAAGTCGGGGATGGATAGGTTCCAAACCCGCTTCCGTCCTCCTCTGTACAATTTAAAACTCGGCCACTCAAGGAGAAGTGCATTAAAACACAAAAGAACCAACTGCAGACGGATGGGGCGTTCTGCATCCTTCCCTCGTGGCCCGGGCTGGTGGGAGACACTGGCAGCTGGCAGCCTGCGGCCCTGGGTTCTCGCTTTGTGTCTCCGAAGTGGTTTCTAACCGAGTCCCCTTCAAATGTGTTGTTGTTGGAAAATAAACCAAGAAACGAGGGTCCGTAATTCAGTGCCAGGGAGTTAATCCTGCAGACCTGTGACCTCTCCGCGGTCACGTGCCTATTGATTTTCAATACGGAGAGGCGGCGTGCCACCCTGGGCGCGGGGGTCAGCGGGCCCCACAGCTCCTCCCTTATCCGTTGGCCCCTGAGTCCTTGAGCATTAAGACCGCAAATGTCCACAGTTAACGGTGTGTCACAAGGCAGCGGGGCGGACGTGCCAATTTTCTAATGAAGTCGGGTTGTTGGCAAACACAATGGCCCTGGTGGATTGAAGGGGTCTCCTTCTGTGTGTTCCCAGCACCCTCGCGTGCTTCGAAAGATGCCGCTTCCATTATTGCCGCAGGACCAGGCAGCGAGGGAGGAGCCTCCACGCCCTGCCAGACAGAAACACGCAAGAGCAGAGTGGGAACCGTGGGGCCGGCCCTGGAGGAGGCGTCGGCGACATTCCTCCCCGTGGTGCTCACGAGAGGGACTATTCTGAGTGAAAGCATTGGCTCCAGTGCCCACGTTTCTCCCCCAAAATGAGGGGCCTCGGGGATCACTCGCTCCTGCCCGTTTGCTCTGCGCGCGGGAGCATCACTGTTGTTTTTTGTCAGCGCTGAAGGCAGGCAGTGCCCTGTGGGTCTGCCCCGGTGTGTGGCTGCCTCCACTCATCGGCCGTGATGTGTGAACCGGGGGGCTCCCCAGCCCCTCCAACAACCGGAGCCTCCCGGTCCGCCCCTGCCGCCTCTCTCCACCCCCTCCCGGTAATAAATTACGCTTGCCATCTTGTATTGATTATTGAAAATGTTATGTCCGTGGGAAGAAAATGCCATGGCTTTAAATATCAACATTACCGGGGATGTTAAAGGTATTTTTTTTACAGAGACGTGTGTGATAAAAATTTTTAAGCGATGGGAAGGCGTTGGTGGTGGGGGAGCGGAATGATTAAATCACCAAAAAAATCAATCCCCCGTTCGGTCTGGCCAGACGCATGTTCCTCGGCTCAGGTAAATCGCTTAAAGTCAGACACGTCTCACGCTGGACTTTTTACAGGAATGGAGAAATTTATAATGAAATTCAACAAGGAAACTGGAAAAACAGCCAAATTGGTGCGGCAAAGTGGTTAATAGGATCATTAGCCCCGTCGCGGTATTTTTTTGGACACTGGGAGCCTGTGCCGCGGTCCTCGCGAGCAGATTGCGGGACAGGCTGACAGTTAGCAGCTAGCTCAGCAGTGCTGGGTGCAAACTGCCATCTTCCTGTGGATTTACAGCTGCCACTTCTGCTACTTCAATTAGTTCTATAGCACACAGATGTTGCCTAAATGTTGCTGCTAATGATACTGCAATAAGCGTAAGATTCATGCCATATTTTGAGGCACGTAAATTTCTCAAGTGGCACAATTAAAGTGGAAATATTAGGTGGGGAGAACTTGGCAGTCTCTCCGACTTGGAAGGCGCACCCGCTATGCAATAATGGGTCAAAAATTCATTCAAGTTTTACTGCTGTTCCGAGTTTTAAAAGACTTTTCACAGTTGAATGCAAAGTAGTAAAAACCGGGGTATTAGGAAATGAGAATGCCGTTCTGTTATTCAGACATGACTTTTAATTTCAAATTGAAATCACATGCTCACTGCTCTGGCTCTGGCCACAGGGAAAGGGTGCCGGCTGAAGAGGTTTTGTCTTTCAGGGTGCGAAGTCTGGAGTGGAAAAGAATTCATTGTTGGGTGCGAGGCAAAGTCAGAGCCGCACAGGGCATTAGGGAGTGCCACGGTCACCTCACACCCGGGGAGATGGCACCAGACATGGCAGAAGCCAAGTCCCCAGGCAGGTGTCTCTCGTTCTACCTCTGACAGACTCTGACCAGGACAGGGGAGTACACACACACATGCATGCTTATGCACACTCACATATGCACATCTTTGTACACATGCACGCGCACATATTGCACACATACACATGCATGTACACATACTCAGACTCTGCCTCTTCCACATGCACACACATACACTCAGCCTCTCCCTCTTCACACATGCATGCACACACACGCAGCCTCTCCCTCTTCACACATGCACACACGCGCAGCCTCTCCCTCTTCACACATGCACACACACACAGCCTCTCCCTCTTCACACACGCACACACACACAACCTCTCCCTCTTCACACACGCACACACACACAACCTCTCCCTCTTCACATGCACACACACGCAGCCTCTCCCTCTTCACACACGCACACACACACAGCCTCTCCCTCTTCACACATGCATGCACACATGCATGCACACACACAGCCTAGTCCTGTGCCCCCGGTGAGGAGGGAGAAGCCGAGTGGGACTTCCCATCTGGCTGCTGCAGGGGCAGAACCTCCCTCAGAATCTCTCCCTCATTTATAGTCCTTTTGTCCTCCACGCAGCCCCCCGCCTGTCGCCAAGTTTCCTTTGCCACGAGCAGCCTCTCCTCCGGAGAAGAGCCTCTCCCGCTGGATGTCGGATCCGCCTTTGATTTGCTCCCACGCCAACTTGAAAGGCGAGCCATTCTGCGGGGGACCGGCACCCCAGCTCCACTTACTGATTCGAGCTGTCCAGTGAGTGGCTGGCGGCACTGGCAACAGGCTCCTCCTGGCCCCCCTCCATGAGAACTCAGCCACGCCGCACCCTGGGGCCCACCACTGGCCCTGCTGGGCCTCCTGGCTGCAGTGGGCACTGCAGCTGATGTCGTCTTGTCGGTATTTGCCAAATACTCCTTTCCCCTGAACTCAGACAAAACATTCAGCGAAGCCTTCCCGGGCCAGCCCAGGCCTCTGGGTCAGCCCTGGTAAAACCCAGAGCACCTCTGTGTCCCCGTCCCACCTCCCTCCCCTGGGCCCTGCCCTCCTGTTCCCTTCCCTCCCGGCCCAGCGCGGAGTGTCCGCCGCTTGGTGTATTTACAGCGGATCTTACAGATGTCAGGATTCTTGTTCTGAAGCAGAAGGACAATGAGTTCCCGCTGACCCCGGTACAATGCACCTCGCCGGAGCACAATATGTATTTTCCGCTGGCAGGGAAAAGCCCGCCTGTAATTGAGAGAGAGAGAGAAATGTCACTATCACATTTTTGTTGACACGGCGCTCTGCGTGGAGGGGAGCCCAGGGCCCGGGAGGGGGGGCAGGGAGGGGGGCGCCAGTGGCCGGGCGAGCGCCGGGCCCTTGTAATTTAGCGGGGATGAGGCGGGAGAAATTAATCTCAGATCTTCCAACTCCTGAGCTACCCCGGAAGTCAGGGACCATGGGAAAGGGTCCGTGTGTGTCCTGTTCCCACGGCCCTGTTTACGGTCCGCCATAATGCTTAATGTACTGCTTGTGCGCTGTCCTTGGCTGTGTTTGATGCGCTCTCATATTTTTTATTCATCCCTGGCTTTCCGCGAAGGCGCGCTCCCAGCAGCACGGAGAGCCCTTATTTGCCGCCATCAATCAAGTGGCCACGTGGTGGGCACCTGGTGGATGGACTTGATTTTAAGCATAAAAAACCCCTGCTCTTTGGGGTCTCTTCCTTCTCTGTTCCTGGTGACTGTTGGGGGGATGGCTGGGCACGGAAGAGCCGGCCTGTCCCCAGGGACAACTGGCTGCACCAGAGCCGCCTTCTCTGTCGGTCTGTTCCTGGGGACCCGGAGGTGAGCGGCTGGCGCTTGGGGTTCTCGGGGGTCTGAAAGCGAAAGCGGGATCTCGTCGCAGTGCGCACGGGAGCTCACGCACATGGTGCTGGTGCCCCGTGTGGTCCACACAGCCGGTTCCCACACTGAAGGCGGTGCAGGGGGCAGGCAGCGTGCCTGTGCTGAGGCTGCAGTGTGTGCCCGGCACCAGAGCCAAAGCCAGAGTGGTGCCTCCTGCGAGGGACCTGGCCTGGATGGTGGCAGAGAGGCCTCGCGGGGGCCTGGGCCTGGGCTCCCTGCTGGCTTCTTGCGGCCACAGCCCCCGTCTCTGGTGCCTCTCGACCCTGCTGCTTAGCGATGCCTTCCCTGGCTGCCCGTTGTCTGCAATGGATGTTTGACAGACTGACAGACCTCCCTAGGTGGGCCTCCTGTCCCAGGGCAGCTGCTACATCCTGGGCTCCGAGTCCCACGGCAGAGGCAGCCTCAGGGAGGCGATCCCTGTGTTCGCCTCATTCTCTGGCGGTGCTCCAGAGCCAGGAAAGTTGCCTACGGGCAGAGCGAGGTGCTGTGTGTGTGTGTGTGTGTGTGTGTGTGTGTGTGTCCTCTTAGGAAGACTGGCTCAAGGTCACGTTGAGGTGAAGGGCATGGTGTGAGCCGGGGCATGGCAGAGGCGGCCTCTTCTAGTGGTGGGCAATCAGCAGATGGGGAAGCCAGCAGACCCTTCGGGACCAGGATGCAAATTTAAAAGCCGCCACCCCCACCTCGTGCTAAGCATTTACCCTGGCTCCGCCCGCAGCGTCCTCTGTGTGTGACGCACCTGCCTGTAGGTACCCCCATGCCCACCGCCGTCGGGAAGCCCCACCCCTGAAAGAGAATTCATCATCATCCAGTTTCAGCATCAGAATAGAAGGTCTCCAGATTTCTGTCGCCTTTTGGACTTGTGTCCCAAGAGTTCACACACCTATGAATGTACACGAGTAACCTCCATGAGTGAGTATTACTGTACATTAACTGAACACACCTATGACTGTACACGAGTAACCTCCATGAGTGAGTATTACTGTACATTAACTGAACACACCTATGCCTGTACATGAGTAACCTCCATGAGGAGGTGTCACTATAATTAGCTGAGACTCCAAACGCAGAAAGGCTCTCTTTCCCCGAAATAGCTCAGGTGGAGACCTCCACGAGGAGCAATCTTTTAAAAATGCACTTCCCCTTCATAACAGTTTTCAATAAACAATACAGAATCCCTGATTAACAAAGTCACACCTGAGCCCCAGCAGGTGACCCTCTCCACAGAGCACGGGCTCCTTAATGAGCCGCGTCGTCTGTGGGCAGGCCTTCCCTCCTAACGAAACTCAGAGCCGCACCGCCTGCGTGCACAGCGCCTCACCCACGCCGGACGCCTCCTCAGGGCTCAGGGCTGCATGGCCACTTCACCAGAGGTAGACTGACGCCTGGACATAACATTCGCCGAGGCCTTTTGTCCAAAGTTTCCATCCCAAGGGACTTGAACTGGATCCTTTCAAAGGGACCCCCAGTCTCCACCAGCAATTGCCATCTTATCAATGAATCCATTTATTCCTCCAACAAGGATGTGCTTGTTTGCCCCAGACCAGGCCCTGTTCTGGGATCTCGGGGTGTAACTGGGGCAGCACAGGCGACACCCCTCCCCAGTGGGTTTTGCGTGCTAAGAGAGCAGATTGTGAGGAAAAGGACTATCAGTAACCAAACCACAGAAACACTATGAAGACGGAGTAGGTGGAGGCAGACCCGGAAGTTTCTCACCTAGTACCTCGCAAGTCTGCAGGCGGGATACAGATTCTGGAAGTGGAATGCTTGGGGCAAGTGATGAGACCGACCTTTCTCCCAAGGTGCCCTTGACCTCCAGGACGAAGGACCGATCCCTGCCATCCACGCAAGGGCTGGATCTACCCTCGTGGAGTTGCTCACCTGGATTCGACCAGGATACTCGGAGGACCTGACATAATGGGCTTTGAATGTTGTTGTTTTCATGAATCGGACCAGAGCATGGAGCCTGCCTGCGTTGTCACCACAGAGAGTCACTGAGCTAGTGCCTGAGGGAGTTACCCGATTAATTTGTCCTGCTATTTATAGTAGAGGACGGTTACCCTAGCAATGGCCGGTGGGTGGCTGTGTGCTGCTGCAGCCTCAGCTTGCAGAGCCCGCACGGTGGGTCAGAGGAGCATCCCTCTCAGGAGCCGTAGGGCTCCCTGAGTCCTGTGGTCCAGAAGATGGGCGACAGCCTGCAGACCTCTAGTTCACCGAAGTCATGGGTGGCTCGGCCATTCGTCCACCACTGCACGTCTCCCTCTCCCACTCTCCCCTTCCTGCTCCCCTTGCCCATCTCCCTCTGACACTGCTGGTCCTGCTGTGCACCCCCTCTATCATTTCTGTCCCCAACCCTGTCCCTCCCAGCCCTGTGCTCAGCTAGAGCCACCTCTCTGTAGTCACTCACTGTAGATGGCCAGATTCCAGCCAGTGTCTCTCTGATCACTGCCTGCTTATCCCCAGACACTTCATGCACATAGTAGGGCTTCAGGATGTACCATCTGAGAAGGCCAGCGGTGCTAAATGTAACTATTTCTTTTAATCACCTTTAAAATACCATCTATCGCATATAGCATTTGATATGCCTCCTTTCAACAGTTTCTACATTTAATTAGATTTGTCTTGAGGAAATGTGTCTGTTTTCCCAGGGATTTCCACTCTAACTGGAAAACTAGTTGCTCCTAAAAAATCTAATAAGAGGAAGACTTTTGAGGTCAGCATCGTGAATGGGAGAGCAAGGAACCCCAAACTCACTGTGAGCATTTTGTCAATTCTGAGCCACTCCCCTCATCCTCCCTTCTCATTCTGCTCTATCTTTCTCTTCCCTCCTTAGAGCATTTTCCCCAATGCAATAATAACAATACTGCCTTTGTAACACTAAGACATTCTCTTCCTTTCTCCGTTCTGGCTTTAGTCACATTTAAGTCACATGTGGTGGACATTTGAATGAAGCAGATTTAAAACATTAATAACCTTTATATTAAATCCTGACAAAGACATTACCAGAAAAATACTCTAAACCAATATCTTTTATGAACATAGAGGCAAAAAAAGTCTTTCACAAAACACTAGTGAAGAAAAGCAGTGACCAAGTGGCTTTAGCCCAGGAATGCAAGGTTGGTTTAAGTGTTCAGAAACCAAACCACACGATGTTTCCAGTGAACAGAATAAATGAGAAAATGAAATCATCTCAATAGACGCACACACACAAAAAAAAACATTTTAAAATACTCAACACTTATTCATTGAAACAACTCTCAGCAAACTAGGAATAAAAAGGAAGTTTCTCAACTCGGTGAAAGGCATCGGTGAAAAGCCCCCAGTTAACAAATACTTCTCCCCTAAGATGAGCAGGCAGTGTCTGCTGTCACCATTTCCATTCAGCGTGTACCTCATAGGACAGCTGTGCAGTGAAGCAAGTGAAACAATTCATGAAGATGACGGGAAAGAAAGGTGGCTTGACTCTGTGCATAGAAAATCCTAATGAGTCAACAATGAAAACCAGGGTAACCAATAAAGTGAGTCTAGCAAGGTCATGGATGTCAGGCCAATATGCAAAAAGCAAGCAAAGAAACAAACAAAAAAGGGGGTATTTCTTTATACTGTCAGCAAGCAAATGGAAACAAGTGGAAAACTCAAAAGCAATACTACTTGTAATCGAATCAAAAAACAAAATAGATGTAGACATAGATTTAATGAGTGATGAGCAAGCTCTCTATACTGCGAACTATAAAATATTTCTCAGAGAAGTTAAAGAAAACCAGAATGAACGGAGAGAGATGCGATGTTCATGGATTGGAAAATACATACCGTTTGTGTCTCAACTCTCTATAAATGTATCTAGAATCCCAAAGCAATTCCAGCCATAATCCCCACAAGACTTAATAAAAATTGGCAGGACTTTTAAAACTCCATGGAAATGCAAAGAATCTAGAGGAGCCAAAACAGCCTTAAACAGGACAAAGCTGGAAGGCTGTCATGGTTGTATTCATAATAACCCAATATTGGAAGTAACCCAGATGGCACCCAACAGAGGCTTGGGTAAACCTCTGTTGTGGGATATTCACACAATGAAACACTACTCAGCAATCAAAAGCAACGGCTGTCTCTGCAACCATGTGTGTGTGACTCTCGCAGACATGCTCCGTAATGTCATTTAGATGATGCGCAGGGAGACGCAAAATTTCTCTGTAGTGAAAAACACTCAGAAGGCCGGTTGCCTGGAGTGGGGTGAGGGAACTCTTGGATGATGGAAGAAATCTGTATCTTGATGGGGATGTTGGATAAGGGAGTGCTTCTTTTATTCATCAAACATGTATGGTTAATTAAGATTGGTATGTTTTGAAGTATGTAAATTTTACCTGGAAAAATGAGGTAATGGGGGAGGAGCAGAAAGAAGCCAGGAAGGCAAGATTTGATGGATATGGAAGCTGGGTCACAGGTGTACAGGGCTCATGATGCTATTCTGTTGGCTTGGTCTGTTTTAAATTTTTCATAATAAAACGTTTTAATTTAGCGTGTCAAAAGGAAATAATGTAAGATAAAACATTTTAATAAGGTCCCACTTTAAGTACAAAACTTAAAATGACGTGTTCCCTGAAAATACTTGTATTTCATGTTTAGAGTCACTGCTTTTACCGGCTGAGCTGAGGGTCACTATCTTTGAGCTTTTGTCCCTTAGGGTGTCACTTGGTTGGTGAATGGCCACACGGCACCCTCTCCTTTGCCAGGAACCTCTGAACCTAGATGGTGTCTGGAAAGGATCTGGGAGGTAATGGTGCTGTTTTCTTAGCATGCATCGCTTCCTGACATCTCGCTCAGGGGCGAGAGGCTGTCTTCCCTGGTTTGTTGAATTTTGGCAAATGCAGGTGCTCCAGGTGGTCTGCGCCCTGGAAGGGAAGCGAAATGTGGGTCAACTGTGTGAAAGCCAGACAGCGTCCAAGGTGATGCTGAAAAAGTGGGCCCGCTTACACATCAGCACATCTCCCAGTGCCCCACACCCCAGAGGAACCCGTTAGGCCAAGGAACGCTGGGGGATGCAGGCTGCACCGTCACTCGCGGGGCTGCAATTCTGGACACTCCCGTGCACTCACTGCCGGCCATGCATTCCCTTGGGTGGCATCTGCCCTTTGCACTGAGTGGCGAGAGTGTGGCTGTGGTGTCCAGCATCCCCGGGTGGAGGCGCTGCCCCCGCCCGGACTCCGGCTTCAGCCAGTGGCTCCTCCACTCTTCTTGTGTAATGGGCGAATTTTAAACAGGCACCATATGTTCCTCTCCGCAGCCTCAGGAAGGGGCTTACAGTAGTAACAGGCCCCGCCATGATCCTGAATCATTGTCCTTTTGTTTTCACTGGGGCGGCCTTCTTTGGGTTTTACACAGATTCTGCTATTTCCAGCCTGCACCCTCGGATTGCTACGGTTCCACAAGGCCAGGGGTCCTGACAGGGCCAGCGTGACCAATAATTATCTGATGGTATCAGCGGTGATATTTCGTGTATACGCCGTAACATTTACCAAGAGCTAATGTATCCATATCCACACGCGGGCACACCCTGCAAGGAAGTAGCCGTGGCAGTGTGTGTGTTCTCTATCTGATGACTCTCCTTAAGGGTCAGTGTACGGAGGAGGAGAGGCGCTTTGAAAGCCAACCCTGAGAATTCAAAGTGCTTGCAAGGCCCGAGGACAGCCAAGGCCACTCGGCCCCCGGCTGCCTGTTTAGGTGGATGTGTGGGGGCTGCTCCCACTTGGCCCTGGGGTGGAAAGAGGCTTTGACCCTTGATCCCAGGCAGAGAGCCCCAGAGCCCCAGGGTGAGTGGGAGGCAGCCATGGGCTGTGCCTTTCTCGCTCCTGTGTGCTTTGGGGTGGGGGTGGGGGGCCGCCAGCTCTGGAGCCCACCGTTGTCCCTGACCTGCCTGGCCATGGACTTCACTGGAGACAGGTCCTCCAGGGGCCTTCCCGTGGCTGCAGGCTGAGCAGCTGCTCTTACGTAGGCCCGAGTTCCTCTCCCCCTGCCTCGGGGAGCCAGGCCAGCGGGGAGCCCCAGGGGTGCGGTTAGGGGTCCTGCTGCCCTTCCTGATGTCACGCTGCAGCTCAGTCGGAAAGGACGCTGGGACTTGCCCACGGCGAGGGCTTGCATGGCTGATGCCCACACACTGGCTCCCACCCCAGCCTGTGGGAGGCGGAGGTGGAGAGAGCTCGGTCCGCACTTGAGACGAGGCCGCAGACGGATGCCCAGGCTGGGAGTCTGCTCACCTTCAGGCCTCCTGTTCCAGTTGCCTTCACGGAAATGTATGCGGCTTTAATTATTTTTGAGGACAGATCAAACTTATTTCAGAAAAAAATTAGCTCAGGAGTAGGCATGGGTCCCCCAAGGAGAGCTTTCGGCTCCTCCTCTCCAGCAAGTGCTGCTTTATGATTTTTGCCACGAGTCCTACTGTTTCTCTTTATTAATGTGATTCAGGACTGTGTTCCAGGGAAGCCGAGGGCCGCCAGCCCTTCCCAGCTCTGCTGCTGATGCACCCGAGAGTATACGCGTGCAGGCCCGGCCCCCAGCGCTGGGAGCGTCTGTGCTCTCCGCGTGGGGCACCGTGGGGACAGCTCCACACTGGCCCCATGCCCACCGCCCATGGGTACAGCCACTCCAGGGGGCAGCAGGCCGCCTCCGGGGTCAGCAAAGACTGAGGACCTGGGGGAGACCAGACAAAGGCCTGAGGTCTGTGAGAGGCTTGGGCCCAGACACCAGATCTCCCAGAAATCCTGGCGTTCCCTGGGCGACCTGGTGGGGAAGTGGGAGGGGTGTCCCTCCACACCCCCAGCTGGGTCCCCCGGATGGGGTTGGGGTATGGGGTGGAGGACTGTGCCTCAGGCCTGTCGTGCAGAACAGCCGGCGCCGATTTTAAGGGCACCGTCTAAAGGGTTTGAGATGTGCACCCAGCTCCCCGATCAGGATACAGAACTTCCCCTGATACCTGCGCGCCCGTGTTCCAGCCGTGACACTCCCAGTGGCGGGAAGGTGGGAGCAGTGGATGTGCACACACACGACAAACGTAAACCAGACGCGAAGGCAGACACAACAGGGCGAGGGCGTACAGCAGCAGAGGTCCCCAGCGCCACCGAACGAAGCAGTGAACGTGGCAGCTTTTATGCATTTTTTTCCACCGTTTAAAGATGTTTAACTACGAAGAACATTTCCATCCCTCCAGGGACCTGCACCCCAGGAGGCCCGGCTGCGCCTCCGTGGCCGGGCGTGGTTCTGGGGGAGCTTCCTCACCTTGGACACTTGAGTCGGCTTCTCACCCTCAGCAGGTCCTGAGCCTTAGCTGTGTTGTTGCCTGCGTTCAAGTTCGTTTTTCGTGGCTGCTTAATACTCCCTCCTAGGAATACGCCGCCGCTGGTTGATCGTGTGTTGGTGGACACAGCTGCTTCTAGAGTTTAGCCGCTGCTGTCGCAGCCTCGTTCTAGCCTTTCGTGGGCAGGCGTTGGCGTTCCTCCAGGCATGTGCCGAGTGGAGGTCCCCTTACCTTCATGGACACCTTCCTGTTTCCGAAGAAGTGGTTGTGCCGTGTGCACACCCGCCAGCAGTGTCGACAGCACTTCGGGTTGCCATTCTCTTTCATGTCACCCCTGTGGGTGTGGGGTGAAGTCGGGTGGTTTTAGTTTGCGTTTCCTGGGTGACTCGTGGTATTGCTCCGGGGGTCCTATCTTCTCGGGGGGCGGGGCTGTTTGCTCCTGGACCATGTGTGGGTTTGTCCTTTCGATAGTGTGTTGTAGGCGTTTTCAAACACCCTAGAAGCCAGCCGTTCCTCCGTCAGTCGCCCCGGCTAGGAACATGTGGCTCTGGTTCATTTCTTAGAACCTAGTGTTTTCCTAAGTGGCAGGAGATTGATGGTGGGGTGTCAAGCAGCTTCAGAATCTTTGGAAAGAGGTTTAAGAGCTGAGCTCCTAGAAGAGCTTCTAGGAGCAGAAGGAACAAGGGCCGTGTGAGCTGCTGGGGCTGTCGCGCGGCTCCTGCGTGCCCGGGTCCTCCTCTCCTGCCTTCCGTGTGTGGCAGCTTTTCGAGTTGATACCATTTTAGACGGAAGAGAGCACAAGGATAATACGAAGTGTTCCCCTGTGCCCTTGCCCCAGCTCCCTGTCACAGGAACATCTGAGGTAATGGCGGGGCACGTGTAAACACTATGACGGCAGCCGCTGTGGGCACCGCTCACTAAACCACAGGCTTCAACTGCTTTCCCACCAAAGTCCGTGTTCTGTTCTGGAATCCAATCCAAGATGTCACGTCGCGTTTAGTCGTCACCCCCACCCGCGACCATTTCTCACCCGGGGAGAGCTCTGGGCCCCTTGTCAGCGCGCCCCGGGGCTGAGCGGCCAGAGCGCCAGCCTGGCCCCCGTGTCCCTGCGCCTCGTTGTGCCATGGCCTCTCCTCTGGTTCCTCCGCCCAACACCCCACGCCCTTTCTCTGCGTTTACCAGAGCCAGGGGGTGGCGAGAAGACAGCTGTTCCCGGAGGCTGCTCTGCTCCCCTGGGCTTCCCGGGACCCCACCCAGCTCCGCAGGGGTGCCTCAGGGTCAGAGCCATGGACGTGGACCATCAGTCTTGGGTCAGGGTCGCTCTTAGTTGAATGTAAAATGGGCTCCTCAGCTTTCTTGCTCGTCAGTGATTCTGGGGCGCAGCCCAGCGAGGAGTTAGTCCTCCGAGCACCCAGGCTTCTGTGGGCCTCACAGACACTTACACAGCCCCAGGGGGTGCTGCCTGCATTGTGAGTCTGTGTGCCAAGCAGCTGGTGGCTGAAAGGGGCCCCTCCAGAGAGCTGGACACACCCACACTGGGCAGCCAGGGCTGACCCCCTTCGCCTCTGGGGGACACTGATGTGATGCCCACGCCGGAGGGCAAGGCCGGGCCTCCCTGTGCCTGCGGGTCCTTCTAGTCCAGCAGGCCAGGGCGAAAACTGTGAAATCCTGTCATTTCCGTCTGAAATGTCAATGTCAGAAAAGACAAAGGTGGAGAGAATGTTCCAGGCGAACAGAGACTAGGGGGACCTGGCCGCGAGCGGGCTGCCTGCTCTGGGCTGGGCCCTGGGTCGCGGGGGAGAGGTTGGGAAGGACATCATTGGGTCAGTGGACACGACAGGAGCACGAGTGAGGACTGCGCAGGTCCCTCTGGGGAGCTCACACCGAGGGATGGGATGGGAAGCAGGCCACGTGCTGTTCCCCCGAGCGGGTCAGGGACATGCACGTAGGCCCAGGGGCCCAGCAGGGTGCTGGGTGCTGGGTGCTGGGTGCTGGCCGCCGTCCGAGAGGCTGGGCAGAGTGATTGGGTTCTTGTGCTGTTTCTATTCTGCCAACACCCCTGCAGACTTGAAATTTTCCAAGTGGAGCGTTTTTAGGAAATGGGTTTGTGGTCTGGTGGCCGGGCCTGGTGGCATCACCGCTGTGCCTGCGGGGCCCGGGCGGGTGCCCTCTGCGGGGAGGGGAGTGGGTCCCAGGAGGCCTGTGAGCCTCACCGGCCAGCCTTGCGGGCTACTGAGCGGAGAGGGGCAAAGTGTCTTCCTTCGGTGTCTGGGGGGGAGGGGGGCAAGGGAGGGGGGCAGTACCTGTTGTCTCTCCCCATTTGCTCGCAGCCCTGGATGCCCGTGACGCAGGATTCCTTCTCCTCGTTGGGCCGTCTTCAATTTGGTTTCAGGCACTTTCCAATAAGTGCGTGAGTGCTCGGGGCTCGGGAGGGCACTAAAGGAATCAATGCGTGTTCATCACCATCACGCAGTCAGGAGCGGCGTGGGCCCTGGGGGCGCAGGTCCTCCGAGCTGCTCCGCTCTGTCTCCCTGCGGAGGCCCCACCAGGCCTGCCCAGCGGTGATCAATGTCCCCTCATCGATGTGCCCCATTAGGAGCAGGGCTGCAGGCGCCTCGAGTCCTGTCTCAGAGATCCATGTCCTTCCCTGGCTGACAGGTGTCCCGACCAGAAGGCCCTGCAGTCTGGGGGGGGGGGAGGCAGGGCCCCATCACGGGGACGCCAGCCCGTCCGCCTTGAGCCCTCAATGCTCCTCTTCTCTGTGGGGGCTCCCTGACTCATTCTGAGGGAGGACAGTGGTCAGCTGACCCTGGAGCCCAAAGGGGCATCCATCCGTGCCCCACTGAGCTAGAAACAGAAACTATCTCCGCACGTAGGCAGCACTTCACAGTTCACACAGACCCTGGGTTCATCTCAGAAACTCAGTGACCCCGTGGGAGGGCATCTCTCCCAGGGTCCCTCTGCCCCAGGGAGGTGTGGAGCGTGTCCTGCCTGCTGGCTGCTCTCTGTTCAGACCCCTTCTCTTCCTGCCTCTCCTCCAGGTGGCGGGAGAGGGTGGTGCCCCTGCTTCCTCCAGAGAACCCAGAGCTGGACAGTGTCCAGGGAGGTCCCTGGCGGGTGCCCTGGCACGTCACGTCTAAGGCGGCAGAGGCCAGTGGTTCCAGTAACTGGAGACAAAGGAGCCAGCCCTGGGACAGCAGATGCTGCTGCCTGCCCGCCTGACCTTCAACCCCTGACTTCGTGTGAGCAAGCAGGGCCCCCCCGCCCCCCGGCTGTGGCTTCGGAGGACCCGCTGTGGGAAGCTATTGACGAGCCTTTATAAATATTTAATCTTCACATTAAAATCACAGGGCACAGGAGCCATTAGTAGCTGACAATAAAAAGGCTTTCTCGGCTGGTCATGGGGGCAGAAGACTCCGAGGGCAGGTTCTGAGGGCTCAGGCCGCATGGCCAACATGCCAGTGGGCAGTCCTGACGGGCAGCGGCGCCCAGCCCCGCGGCCAGGACCTCATGCGCCCGTCAGGTTTTGCAGAGTCTCTGCCAAGTACAGGCAGTTCGCACAAAACAAAATGGATGGTTTATTTACGTCTGGTGCCATTAAGAATGGAGGAGAAAGTTCAGCCCAGGATGAAAAGCTTAAATCTTGATTTTCCCTTCCCCCTCTCAAAAAGAATGGATTCCTTGCATTGTAAATTATCCAGCCTTGTCCTCTGGCTGGCATGGACATTGCATAATCTTAAATATTGATTCTTGTTAGACTAAAAAAAAAAAAAATCTGAGCACCGGGCGCTGCGGGTCTGCGCGTCCAGGAAACCGCCTTGGCCATAGCTCACGCCGAGGCACCCTGACAGCCGATCCATTCCGATTAGAGAAGTTCTGGGAGAAGCAGCCACGGTCGGGATCACCTGCTCCACGGCAGCCAACACGCGGCCCCTCCCGCCCCGGAGCGCCGGTCAGAGCGCACAGGCGGCCCAGGGCCTGCCGCCCTCATCGCCTCCTCGGCCCTCCAGCCCCACTGTGGGCCCTGAGGGGCCTTCCCTCGCGAGCTCGTCCCCCACAGGCACTCAGCGTGGCGCGGGTCTGTCCCGCAGGCCCAAGAAGCGATGCCTTGGGCAGAGCGCAGAGCCCCGAGGCGTGGCGTTCACAGCCGCATCCCCGAGCCCTGCCTACAGGGTTCTGATCTCCCCTCGGCCTCGCCCACCCTTGGTGTTGCCTGACGTTTTCATCACAGACACGCTGTCGGGGGGCGGGAGGGGGGGATGTGCAGGCTCCCGGTGGCTTTACTTGCCTTTCCCTGATGACCGAGGAGGTGGAGCGTCTTTGCGTGGGCTCGCGGCCACCTTCATGTCTTCTTTGAAGAACTGTCTGTTCAGATCGCTTTCCCATTTTTACACTGAGTCATTTGTCTTCTTCTTACCCATGCGTGGTCTCTGTGTCGTGTAGACACAGAGCTGCATCCGATTGATAGATGCTTTTCCCGGGGGTGCCTCCCATCCTGGGGGTTGTCTGTCGCCTCCCGAGTGTCTGTGGGAGCAGAGATGCCGGTGATTCCCATGACGTCCAGCTCGCTTGCCCTTTGGCGGCCCCCGCTTTCGGTGTCACGTGTGAGACGTGCGGCGCGTCCATCATTCCACACCCAGTTGCCAGTACGCGTCACAGTGTGAAGTCATAAAGACGGGTTCAGAGTTTTATGGTTATACCTCGCTACCATTTAGGTCTTAATGGAACAGGTAATACTCCGTTGTGATCATTCCATGAATTATTCCTGGTTTTGGACGTTTGGGCTCTTTTCGTGTTTCAGGTAAAAGCGCAGCAGCGAGCAACCTGGCTCTCACAGTGGCGTCCGGGCCCCAGTCGTTTCCTGGAGATCGATTCCCGAAGTGGAAGTGGCGGGTGGTTACGGACACGGGTACGTCTCTGGATGTAACCACGCCGGACGGGCTCCTGGAAGGGCTGTACCACTTACCACCTCGGTGGACAACTGGAGGAAGGCCCTTTTCTCCGTCGGCAGGACTGATGCGAGCGTTTAAGGAGTCTTTTCTAATTAAATGAGGGAAAATGAGTTCCGTCTCTTCGTTTTCATCCGAGAGCATTTTAAGTGAGCTCCAGTGTGGTCTCCTGAGCTGCTGGGTCGCTTCCCTGCACGTTGACGGGGAATTTGCCCGTTGTCCTTCAGGATGCCTGTCCCGCCTCATTGATTTGCAGAAGCTCATTGTATGTTGCGAGCATGAACCCCTGTTGACATTGTTGCAGATTCTCTTTCTCGGGGCGCCAGCCTGGCTTTGGCCCCCCAGCAGTGGCACGGGGAGGCGGCGAAGAGCTCGGCCTCTCGTGGGCAGAAACACCAGGTCTGGTCTTGGCTAATGACCACCCCGCCGTCCGGGCAGTGAGCTGTGCACGGCCCCCATCAGTGCAGTGGCGGGAGTGGTCTGACCAGGCAGCAGGTGTCTCTGACCTCCTTGTGGCCTCTTCTAACTCAGTCCTCGTTGCTCTCTTTCCTCCGTCCGCACCCTGTCCCCATGGTCAGGCGGTAGCAGAAGCTTTCCTGAGCCCTGGCTGGCTCAGCCCTCCGGCCCCGCCCTGCGGTGCTGCCTCAGACCTGACTACATGCTTGCTGTCCCTACCCCGTGCACACAGCTCCTCCCCTCAGCCTGTTGCTCCTGCCTGCGCCCCACACGCTGCTAGACCCGAGGGGCACCTAGTGTCCACGAGCATTTGGAGTGGACCATGTGTGACCCCAGGACACTGGTTGGGAGAGCGTGGGGCGGCCCTTGGTGGCCCCCTGGTGTGGTGGGGAGGCCCTGGGGCAGTGAGCCTGTGACCTTGCTGTGTCCTGAAGAGAGGTTGCTGGACAAGCCAGCTTCCATCACAACCTGTCCAGGTGGCTGGGCTGTGTCAGGTCCCCTGAGCCCGGGGGCGGCCTGTGTCCTCCTGAGCGGGGCTGGGAGCCCAGGGCGCATGGTTCTTGCTCCATCCCGGTGGTCTGTCTCTTGAATTCCAGAAGGTCTCTGGGACCTGCCTCAGCTCACGGGCCCGGGGTGTGTGGACTGGACACTTGGCACCAGCCTGGTCCTTCCAGCCCTCTGACCTTGGCTGGTCTTTCCCCCTCTGTGCACTGCAGTTTTGTCACCTGAGAGAGGGAGACCCAGCTCAGCTCTGCGTGGCTCCGTGGCACTCCTCCTGGGAGGGTGGACGGAAGGACGGGACTGATGCCCTCCTCACCACCAGCCGGGACTGCGGGAACACGAGGACGGTGCTTATTGGCTGCACTAACCGTGGGAGACTGGCCTCGCTTCAGAGGTGGTTTCATGCAAGGAGGTCTCGGCAACCTCGAGTCAGAAATGGTGTTCGCTTCAGTCCCCTGCCCCCACCTTTGCAGGAGGGACAGGACACTCCTCCACACCCAGCCGGGTGCTCCGTGGGACCCTTCAGCTGGGCCAGTACCTCCGACATAGGGACGGATGGGGAGGAAGCCCCGGCCCATGAGGTACATGGGGAGGACCCTGGGAGGCTGATGGCTGGCAGCCTTAGATGACTTCCAGGGTTTGGGGGTGCACACGGCAGGTCCCAGGGCCTCCCGGCAAGTAGGGCAGGTTTTGCGAAGGGACAAGCAACTGGGCTGAGACTGACTGGCTGAGTGGAATTGGCCCTGCTTCCTCGCTGCCCCAGACCGTGAGTGCCCTGTGTGGCTCCATGTGGCTGGGTGGCTGTGTGGCACTCCGTCTAGCTCTCTGTGGCTCCATGTGGCTGGGTGGCACAGAGCAGATTCAGGGTGTGAGCACAAACCCCGACTTACTACATCCCAGGACTGAGCAGCCGCTGGCTGTCAACGGGCCTGGCTGGGCCTGGACGTCAGCCAGCTCCGCCAAGGACGGCGATGTCCCCAGGTGAAGCCTCGGCCAGACTCCGAGCTGAATGGCACCCACTCCCGTCGTGGGTTCACTTTTCCAGAACCACTCAGAAGGGGGGCAGAGTCAGAACCGGCCTGCGTGTGCAGGGTCAGGAGCTGCCCCGTCTGTCCCCGGGCCCGGCTGGGGCTGCGCGCACGCCACTCCCTGGGAAACCTGCGGCCCCACACTGGGAAATGACAAACGACCAGAAAATCAATTTGTAATCTGATTGGAGGTTTTTGATTTCCTCTGATGAGTTTAAATTTCATTAAAAGCAACCTTATTCCCACATAAAAGGAGCCCTTGAAGGGTAAAGCGGGGGATTGTCTCACGGCGTCTGAAGCAGCGGACCCTTTGTGTGATTTATTCATGGCGTTAATTGTGAGGGCCAGCCCCGTGTCCGCCGGCAGCTGCGCCCTTATCGGCTGGCATCGGCGGGAGCGCCCAGCACAAGGACGCGCATTCAGAAGCCCCTCTTGGGCGTATTGACACTTCAGTTATCAACAACTCTTGTTATCATCTGTGAGGAGGGGGTTCTCGGGGGGGGGGTGCCCCAAACGGCTGCCCCGCCACCCGGCTGCCTTCTCCTAATGGTGTGTATTCTCTGCAAAGGCTGATCCGCGCAGCCTCTTGTCTTGATGAGAAATTGACATTTTCCGCGGCCTCGTTGGCGCGCAGGGCGCGGCGATAAGGCTGGAGTGGTTTCTGGGGGGCGCCTCTCCCCGCCGCCGCCCCCCTGCTCTCGGTGACCTGCCTGATGAGTATGGATTTCATGAGGTCTTTTTCAGCATTTGAACTATAAAAGGTGCGGAATGACACCACCCCTTATAGACAAAAGATAACCTTGCCCTTTGAATATATCGATTCTTTATTAACTGGGCTGTTTAATGCAATGAAATGAGGCATTAGATGGAAGCCCATTTCGAGTGCTTTGAATAATCTTTAAGAGCTTGAAAGACCTTAAAAGGCGGCCTGACAATAATGGGCACATGCTCCGAGAGAGGGCACTTCTCGCTTCTGATTCAAAACACAAACACACAGTGGCTTCTCCCTCCCCAGGACGCAGGGCCCTGGCCCCGGGCCCAGGCTGGGCTCCTGCCGAGAGCAGGGAGGCAGGTGAATTGCGTCCCCAGCCCCCGCCCCTCGCCCCTCGCATCTTGGGTCTGAGCCTGGGGGAGGGGAGTGAGCGGGCGGCAGCTTTGTACCCCAAGCCCCTCTCCTGCTGTCTCTTTAAGGCGGAAACAAATGCCGTCAAAGGAACCGACTGGCACTGACAGGAGGAGGAGGGAGGCACAAGTTTCTTTATGTTTTGAGTAATTGTTTCCTGTTTTGCTCAGCGGAACAAGTAATTAAGGGGACATTTGTGAGCACTAATTTGGATCACACGTATGCGTGTGTGTGTGAGAGTTGTGAGCCAAAACATGCAAAACCGCCTCCCATTGACGAGATGAAAAACGCAGAAAAGGGAACGGGGTGCTGAGAACTCGCCAGAGCTGGAACCGGTGTGTGAATTAGGGCCTCGGCAGCTCTTGTTACCGTCGGCGCCTTTGGCTACACCCACGTGCAGCCCACAGCGGCCAGGGCAGTGGCCGGGGGGCCTGTGATGGCCTGGAGTTGGCGCGGGCACCATACCCTCAGGTCAGACCTCGGCTGGCACCTGTATCTGGCGCCCTGCTGTCCGCCCACCCAGCACCCCGCCCCCCACCACGCCCCACGTTCTCCTACAACTGATCCTTGCACAGTGGAGCACGTGATGGGGACGCAAAGGAGCATTTGCTCTGCAGGACAAACCCTGCGGTACAGAAGCAGGGGGGCTGGCGAGCGGTGACCGCGCCCCCGTGAGCCTGGCAACAGTCCGAGTCTGATCGCCACCTGCAGAAATGCGCGTGAAACACACAGGTGGGACCAGAACCGTCTAAGCAGCTCACACCCTCTCTCCGCAGGTGGCAACACTTTGTAGGAAGTTCTTCCACGAACGCCCCGTGTCGGCCGAGACAGCGCTCTGGGACCCCAGGAACGCAAACGACACCCCCAGCGTCAGGCGTGTGCATCCAGGTGGGCGTCTCAATAACCAAAACATAAAATTACCCGAAGTGAAATTCACAGACAAGAAATACTTTAATTAAATATTGTGTAAAATGAACATTTTTATACAGTTAAATATCTGAAAAAATGTACAGATAAAACAATCTCGTTGTAGGGCCTCTAACAGCAACATCTACCATCGAGTGAAGCGCTCAGATTTGAGACAGTAAAGCGATGAGGGCGCTGTTGGCCGATGGACCTGAAACACACATGGCGTGCGGGGGTGAGGGCGCTGGCAGACGCCCCGACGGGTGTGCGGGAGCGCGTGTTTAGATCGAACCCTGACCGAAACCAAAGAAAACGAGGCGATTTATTTCCAAAGTCACTTCTTGGGCTTCTCCGCGTAGCTAGGCCTTGTCAGCCATCAGAGGGCCCACGTGGGGCCCGCAGACAGCTGGGGACTTCCTTTTTACTTAGTCCCTTGAACGAACACTTTTCTAAGTTGTGCGTTGTTTTGCTTTTTGTCGTGAAGTTTGAAAAAGCCCCTCCTTTCTGTTTTAAATTTGATACCCGCTGCAGTTTGCAAAACGTCTACTGTTCTGCCTGCAGGTGCCGAACGCGAAGGGGAGAAAGCACGGGCCCCTCGGGTCCCGCCGCGGATTTGGCACTCACAGGCGCAGGACGGGGAGGTCGTTCCAATTTACAAAGTGCAGGCAGCGCTGCAGGGCCTGACCACACCAGGAACACCGTTCTAAAAGAACACGGGCTGTTGTGCCTCCCCCCGCCCCCCGCACCCCCAAACCTCTGGGGCCCGAGGGGAGCGAGGGAGGCAGCAGGAGGCAGCGGAGTCGGGTGCAGCGAGGGACCCGGCAGGTACCAGGTTTGTGCTTGAGTGTGTGTGTGTGTGTTACACTGTACGTTTCCAGGTGAGCCCGGACTGACCGCTGTGGCGCACGCCTGCGATGAAATCGCACGGAGGATCTTTAAAGAAGTCCACTTTTAAGGCATCAGAGAAGTTCGTGTGGCAGACATTTTAATTAAAACATCAGAAGTAAATTTTATTTTAAACTTTAGGCCTCTGAATTTTTCCAGTAAACACAGTTCAGCTATGTGGCAAAAGTCATGGGCGGCAGCTAAAATGACTTTTTACATTCTACCAAAAAAAAAAATTAATAATAATAATAAAATAAGGACACAGCCCCAAACGGTGTCCCCTCTGCACGGCCATTCCTCATGCACAGACTCCACTAGGAAATTGTCACGGCCGGTGGCACCGATGTGTTTTGACTATACAACAAACTTTTTGTTTTCAAAAGTATTTGTTCAGATAACTTAAAAAATAATATAAAAATAAACAATGAATTTGACTTTTCCTCAACATAATAAAAAAAAAAAAAGGATGGAAAGTCTAAATAATAGCAAGTTATTTTTTAAGTACAAATGAAACGCAAGGACACGGATGCATTTCAACGGAACGGACGAGAGAAGACAGTCTTGGCTTAACGCTCTTCCCGGCGTCGCGAACACTGGGCCGCGACCCAGAACCGACGCGGACGAGAAAAAGGAAAAAAGGCGGCGGGGAAAGCAATGTACAAAATTTCAACGATAAATACAATATTTATAATTGATATGTTACAAAATAAAGTCCCTTAGCGGCTGAGTGTTCATGGAAAAGTATTGAACGAGACCATTTCATCCCCTATAGGACACATAAGGAATAAAAGTTGGGGGGGTTGGGGTGTGTGTGTGTGTGTGTTCTTTTTTTCTCTCTAAATAGTTAAGTGGATCTGAAAAAAATTCAAGACAAGTGTATAAATATTTAGCTACAACTTTGGCAAAATCACAAAAGTCTACAATTTTATAACCACATACAAAACACATTAGGGGAGAAGGATCTAGAAGTCAAAAGGACAATATCTGGTACAAGAAACATGGACCTCACAGTAGCCTAAGAATGCAATCGTATACAGTACTAGCAAAAGTGGAAAAATGTCGCAGATCACACGCTTGCTTAGCAGGAAGCTCTAGCAGTGGGAGAATATTTTAACCAACAGACAGTAGCATTTCTCTGTCAGTGTGCTTGTTGAAGGCAAGAGAATTCAATATCAAAGTTACAATTTCTAACTACAATAAGTTACAAAGTTTCATTTCATTAAGATGAAGGTAAGCAATGGTAAGCCCTCCCTCCCCCCCCTCTGCCACCCCCAATTCGAATCATATAGTCATCCTCTCTTCCAGGTCGATGGCTCGCGCCTCCTTGGCCCCCTTGGTTCACCACAAAAAAATATTTCACATTATAGAGATACACAACCATTGTGACTCTAAGGATGAGTTACAGAAAAATGTCCGGAGGCATTTTTCCTCAGTGTTTCATGAGCGTCAAAATGGTGCATTCACAAAGTTTCTCCCAACACATAGCAAGTACTAGACACAGCCAAGACGGAGTCAGAAACTCTATACAAAATAGGCGTCGCTTGGTTCTCCTTGTTCTTCAGGACCGAGAAATGTGAAAACAGGAGAAAAGTTCAGTCAGTAAAATGGAATTGTTCATGAAGAAGTAGGCTGTTTGCATGTCGGCTCTTAATAGTTTAAATAAAATCTTTAAACAACGTCTCTCGTAGCATTTCGACTGCTGCTGACGTATTTGAAGATACGGTCCCCACCAGCATGTCTCAATACACTGAACGTGTCCCCTGAAGTCCGTCCCGGGATGCTGGATGCTGCGGAAGGTAAACAGAGGTGCCTCACATCGGCGGGACTACCAGCCCAGACATAGCTGCAAGAGAGGGAGGAGAGGGTTACGGGGGGCGGGCGAGGCGGGCGGGGCCGGCCTCCTCTCTGCTTTATTCCTTCCTCTGTGTCCTCGGGTCTGCATGACTCTCCGTTAACTAGCCTTGGGCTTGGTTAAGGCGTGGGGGGACCTACTTCAGGGGATGGGGTGCACATGGGGACAGACCCTGCCCTAGCGCTCCTGGGGGGGGTGGGGGGGTGGTCTCCGGCCTTTCCCTGTGGGAAGGCTGTGCTATGCACACCGCAGTGGCCTGTGTGTAGCAGACGGAGGCCCAGACTCCCCAGAGGCCGCCTCTGTCTTCCTCTGTAGACAGATGGACCAACCTGCTCTCTCTCCCTGGGTGAAGGCTGGACACCCTGCTGGGCATCGTAATGGTGAGTCGAGGGCCCCCAACATCAAAGCCACTGCGTGACCCAGGGCCCTTGGAGAGACGCAAGTCACAGCTTGGCCTCGGGGCGTCCTCCTGTCTCCTCTCGGAAGGAGAGAGGGAACTGGTGCAAAAAGGCCCAGGGCAGCGGGCGCCTTCCCGTGGACTCCTGGCACGAATGTCATTGGAAAGCCTTTAACTTTCGTGTTGTTTCATTTTTGTCAGAACGATGGTTCTCATTAATTTATGTATCGCACATTAATACATTTGTTCATGTAGTGATGCGAGCTTCAATTTCCCAGCTCATTAATTCCAACAATATTAATTTATCTCCGACTCACCGTTACAACTTTATGGTCTGGAAGCCCCGCGTGTGTACACAGGGCTCACGTGACACCACCTTGCAAGGGGCCCGGCACCGTGGGCGGCGGGCAGGCCGAGGCCCCGGCCGTGCGAGCAGTGGGGCCTGGGGCCTGGGCGTCCCTCGCTCGCACACTGACAGGTGTTGTGAAGACAATTATTTCAAGTCACTGATACCTTTCCAGGTCCTTTTTTGAGCATTAGTTCATCAAAGTGAAATATGCCACCGACTTCACAAAAGGGCCAGTTAGTCTTCTCCACGGGGACGTCCTCAGCACCCAGCAGAGAGCCTGGCACATAGTAGGCGCTCAGTAAATACTGGTGGAAGGGGTTCGTGTGTTTAAAGGAGTTACTGGATTTGATTTCACCGGGAGGAGCAGAGACCAAAGGTGTCTGAAAGAGGCCAGAGGGTGGCCCTGAATCTCGGCGCCTGGGGCCTCAGGGCACCCCAGAGCCACGGGCAAGTGGGCCCCCATGTGGCCCCGCCTGCCACACGCAGCACAGGCCACTGCCCGGGGGACCCAGCCCTAAGCGGTGCTGGGGGCCTGCTTAGCGTGTCCCAGCTGTGAGCAGCTGTGTCCGGGCGGCGCCTCCCTCTGCCCTCGGGGCCAGCCCTTCTCCTCGAGTCTTCGGAGGAAACACGTAAGAAATCAGCTCCGCCTGGCACGAGCCAGGCCCACTGCCCTCTGCGAGGTTGGCCCGGCCGGGAGGGGTTCTGGCCTGTTGGTCCAGGCCTAGGAGGGCAGACTCCTCTGGCCCCTGGGGCTACTCCGCTGCCTCTGAACAAGGAGGTTGTGGCCACGGGAGCTCCCGGCAGGGCCTGTGCCCGGCGGGGCCTGCGCTGGCTCTGACAGCCGTGGCCCTGAAGGCCTGTGCACAGAAAGGGCCTGAACGCAGACCTGCTCCAGGGCCCACGGCCCCGCCTCCCCAGGGGGCTCCCTTCCCTGAGCTGCACCAGGAGGACACAGGCTGTGTTGGGAGCTAAGGATTCTGAGTGTCGTCTCAGTACCGGGCCGGGGTAGGGCCACCTCAAGGGGGGCCACGGGGAGCATGCAATGGTGGGGGCGCTGCAAGGACTCCGAGAATGTGCCGAAGGAAGGGCCGGGTCTCCTGCCCCCCCAGGGACACACCCAGCACTGGTCTCCACCCTGGCCTCCCCGCCCAGCCTGCCCTCAGGAGGCCCTGGGGACAGTCCCACCAGGGCTCCCGGAGCCCACCCCGCCCTCACCTTGGAGTCCGTTCCCGTTGGCGCTGGTGCAGGAGGGAGGAGGAGAGGCTTGGGGCCGGACCACGGGCGCAAAGGCGCTCTTTTGTTTCACTGCAGAGATGACATTGGCAGGTGAGAATGAGAAAATGCCGTGGGCACTGCTACAGTTTGAAGGGAGGGTGACCGAAGAGGCTGCCATGGTGGGGCTGGACGGCACTACTGCAACAAAGCAAACACGGTCAGGACGCGCGGCGCCGGGCGGCACACGACACAGAGACCCGCGGGCCGTGGGGACGGCGGGGCCAGGCGCGGCCGGCCAGTCTCCGCGCGGCCCCTCTCTGGACAACAGGCAAACGCTGTGTCGGACTCGGGTCCAATGGGGCGGCCCCGTGTCACTCCGATTGGGACGGTTGGGATTGGGTTTGGGTTCCCAATGCGATCGCACGGGGCCCGATTGAGGTCAATTTCCTGTCGCCAGGGGGGCGCCCAGCCTCCACAGCCACCCTTCCTCGAGTCCAGTAGCTCACATCACAGAACACCCAAGCAATACACACATTTGACTTCGAGTGAAAATGAATCTTGGCGATGACGTGTGACAAAAACAGACACTTACTGCCGTAGGGAGAGTTAGCGGAGGAGCCATTAAGAAATCCAGGCGAGCCAGGGACCCCTAGATTGGCCATGGCGCCACTTCCATATCCATTCATGCTAGTGCTCACTGTGTTGTAATTGGACTGCTGGGGAGTACTGCTGGGGACGTAGCCTCGCGGGGACACGCTGCTTGTATTGCGACTGTAGCCGACTGTTAAAATCCCCCCCGCCCCCCCCCGGCCAAAAATAACATTATTATCAGGGAGAGACACTGGGGGAGGGGGGTTCCCCCGCAAATCTGTATCATAATAGTAAACATTTCTCATCGACCCCCTGCGGTGCTCGTGCCCCCGCGCCCCTGGCAGCTCCGACAGCCTTGCCACTCCGACCCCTGCCTGTGCGTGTGGCCGCCAGGCCCGGCCTGTCCCCGCTGGCCCGCACGGCCCGCAGGCGCTTCGATCTGCCCGTCGGCGCTTCCGGGCCTCGCTAGAAGCCATTACCCACAGCTCAGACTCCCGGGCGGGCCCCGCTAGGTGAGCGTGCGCCTCGCAGACCCTCAAAGGCCATGGCTGACGAGGAGCGCCTGGCTGTGTGGGGTCACTTGCCCAGCTGCGGTTTCGGTGCGTGTGAGGAGAGGCCGGGAAAGGGCTCCCTACGGCACGGGGTACGTGGAAGCCCCGCAGCTCAGCTGAGCTGCCTCTGGGGCGACTGCCTGCAGGATGTGTAAGGGGGGGCCTGATGGGGCCTGAAGAGCCGGCTCAGACAGCAGGGGCTGCACCCCACTGCCCCAGCCTGGGGTGGGGGCGTGGCGGGGAACAGGCACTTCTTTACACTTGTTCATGACAGACTGAGAGACCAAATCCCCCCCCCACGCAGCGTATCTGAGGAGGGCCTCGCCGACTAACCCGTCCCAGCTACCCTGTGGCTCACCCCAGACTGTGAGGAAAGCCAAGTGGCTTCCAGATAAATTCAAGGGAACGTCTAGCAAATAGCACCCCAAGTGCAAGCTGACACGGCTGCTACGGGGGCCTCTGTTCTCTGCACAGGCTTGTGGGCAGAGCCGCAGAGGACCGGGCACTGCCCACGCCCCTCGGGCCTGGGGACAGGCCCGCTGTGGCCGACTCTCAACCGCCCCCAGCAGGGTCCAGGAAGGGGTCCGCCCTGCGCGGCCACCTACCTTGGTCGTTGGCTTGCGACGTCTCGGACACGTTCACGGCCAGCTGGCTGCTGAAGGAGTTCACGCCCATCATGCCCGTGTGCGCGGGGGTGTTGCCCAGCGTGGGGATCTGATTGTGGTTGCGAGGGACGCTGTACAACGCCTCGGCGATGTCAGCCGCCCGCTTCAGGATGATCTCCTGGGCAGGAGGGGAGCCCGTCACCCACCGGAGGCCAGGCTCGGGGGGCCGCCCGCCAGCGCCCGGTCTGCGCGAAGCCGGCAAGCCCCTGGGAGCGCAGCCCCAGTCCCACCCCCACACCTCACTGGGGAAAAGGATGTCCCTTTTCAGTGGGGCAAGGAATTCCCTCAGGAGGGTCGTTTAGGGTGCTTCTGGGACGGCAGGTCTATATTCCACACCTGCAGCCCCCGTGCTATGAGTCCCGGCAGCACCAACAGTCCACCAGCCCCTGAGCCCACGGGGTGGATGCCAAGGTTCCTGTGGCAAGTCCTGCTCTGGTCCCTGACCCTGACCTGCCACCTCCTGCTTGAACAGTGAGCATGAGGGCACAGACACGCCGGGAAGGCTTCCCCACTCCCGCCTTGTGGTCAGTGGCTGTGCCCAGGCCCACTGGCTGTTCATG
>PVJC01005292.1:50000-59545 GCA_004026665.1 Murina feae
AAGCCCCCGTCCTGGAGCACCTGCTGCCCCCAAATCAGAACCAGCCCGGTGGTGGGGCCACCACCAGCTCGGAGCCCCCTGCCCTTTTACTCACCTTGGGTAACCTTTCAGGGTCGCCCGGATGTCTCGGGATCACCTTCTGCAACCGCTGAAAACCGTAATCGATGGTCGGCTCATTAAGGGCTGAAACGGGACAGAGGAGCAGGTTAGTGGCGTTCGCGTCATCCGTTACTCGCGTGTTACACACGCACCCGCGGCTGCGCGGGCCTCCCTTTCCGATGCTCCGGGAGGTGAGCACCCCTGAATGCTCCTCTCTCAAGGAGTGGCTTCCCCCCTTTCTTTTGCACATAAAAGCCATGATTATTTCTAATCTATAATTAGACTGGAGGAAAGTCAAAGGGTGACTCCATATATTGTAGAAATGGCGGAGCCGTCAGGAAGCCGCAGGTCTCAGGGCCGTGGACAGCCATCAGCGCCATCACGATCACTGTCTGCAGCGTGCGGTGCTTCCACGCCGGCCAGGGATTTATGGGGAACTGGCAATTATGACATATGTCCGGCTATTGCTGGCTTCAGATTTATCCCTGCGGTCCTTTTCTGTCTAGCATATTGCCAGAGCACAAACCAGGCAGAGGGACCACTTACTCTTGCAAAGCTTTAATAATCTGCGAATGGCTGACGACCAGCTGATGTAGAGGGCCATCGTTCCACCAGCCTCCCGAAAATTGCCGGCCACAAATAGTAATTAATCTTTTTATCCCTCAAATTGTAATTTTGACTATGAACTGCGCGGGGCCATAAATCAGCGGCCCGCGCACCGCGCGCAGTGCATGAATCACGGCCGGGACTCCGTCCGGCGGCTCGCCCGTGTTTAACAAGCTTTAGAAGGGAGTCATTGGGCTTTGTTATGGCTCTGCCCGACTCCAACCGGCTCGGAGCCCGCGGGCCCGGGGACGCGGGGGAAGATGGAAATACTTATTAGAGTACATTACTTCCCGATGTAGAGAGCGTTTTCCGTGGAGTCACGCCCGGGGTGCGTGGCGCGACATAAATCACCGAGTTTTCCGAGACTAATAAGACCCGCCACTCGGGCCGTCGCCCGCCCGTCGGCACGTCACCTGACGATGAGCGCCACCCCGCGCGTGGGCCTGCCGGCTGCACGCTGGCGGGGGAAGGGGAGAGGCCGCCTCTGAAAAGTGCTCCCCGAAATCACTGGCCACCCTCACCCTCGGGCACTCTCGGGCTGTCGCGTGGACACCCGCGGCCCGGGAAGCGACGCCGGAAGCCGCGGCGGGCACTCCATAAGCGGCCGGCGCGTTGAGGCCGCGATACGATTTGACATTCCGTCATCCGTCCCGGAGACAAAGGTTCGCACAGGAATGTGAAGTAAGACATTTTCTTGTTAATAAAGCATTGATCCGACATATTGATTTTACATGACATGGCTTTCGCTGCGATTTCGCCCTCTTTTTTTCCTTTGCAAATCGTGAAGCTCTTCCCAGTGCCCGGGCACAGGTGACACGGCGGAATTCCTAACGCTCTGTGATGTAAATTCTATACGTGCAAAACCACTTCATAATCAAACCATTAATCATCAGAAGCTGTCAGCAGTGACTTGGGGGACAATTTGTCATGTCTCTGCCCGGCTGGGACGCGGGCGTCGGGCGTGAGTGTGGCGCGGGCCGCCGGGCGGATGGGCCTCACCCCGCGACCGGCCCAGACAGGATGAGATAAAGTGTTACGTTTCTTGATTAGGGAACAAAAAAGGGGGCCCACTGTGCGCTTCCCTCGTGTCAGGGCTGCTCCTCTCCCCCAGCTAATCACCGTGACTGTTTGACTTAATGAATCGTCCTGGTGAAAGGTGATCAGAAAAGATAGATGGGCGGCTGCTATTGATTTCATGCAAATGCCCTGACAGGTGATAGACGCTTTAATGCGAGCTTTCAGAAGCCTTATGACTTGGAATAACCACACACTCTCATTCTGGGAGGACACTGCCCAGGGTTTCAGTTCAAGGAACGCTCTTCCCGCACCAACATTTCCAAGCAGGATAAACAGGAGGGCGCCCGGCACCCCTTGCTTCAGCCCGGAGAGTGTTGACCTCTCGCAGGCACTGCCCAGAGGGAGCAGGCCACCGGGGCAGGCTGCTGGGAAGATGATGTCATTGAACCCCACGGCCTCTGCCACACGGGGTGGGGGCGGGGAGGCCGTGGAAGCAGCTTAGCTGCGGGAAGCCCCAGGAATCTACATGGAAGGGTTAGAAAAAAACTGCCCTTGTCTTGGGACTGCAGAAGTGACACACATCCTGGCTGCGGGGGTGCTGCTGGATCACTGACGGGGGGGGGGGGGGGGGGCTCCACGCCAGCCCCAAGAACAGCACAGCCCACCGACCGCCTTCCGAGGACCGCACAGAACCCACTGCCTCGCACCCGGGGGCGCCGCTCACACTTCTCCGGCACAGTCTCCAACTAGAGGAGAAAAGCCGAGGACCCTTCGCACACATCTCATAAATCCTCGGCCCGTGGCGTTTACAAGGCGAGGCCCAGCCGGGCAGGGCAAGGCTCTGGCACGTCCAGTCGCCGAGCCCCGAGCCAGGCCAATCAATACCACTTTCCTGTTTTAGAACTGGGTAATTATGAGGGGGAGAGATTGCCTGACCTTTCACCTGCACTGCATTACTTTGCTGATATTAAGATAAATTGCCTGATTTTGGGTAAACATATGCTGCAATTCAGACTGTCAGCACTGGTTTGCTCAGGGATAATTTGTATTGATCTCCCGCTTCTTCCCAATTCTGCTTACTGACCTCGTGGATAATTAGAGAAGGAGCAGTGGGTGAACTCAAGGCGGGGGGGAGGAAGAAATATGAAGAAGAATAAAGCAAATTTGTTTTATGTTAATATTAGGAGGTCCTCCTCCCGCCCTCACATCTGTCAGCATCAGGAGAGCCGTAAATTAATGTACTTGGGTCCTGAGCAATTTATTCCAAGGAATTATTTAGCAGCATGCTTCGTCCTGAACATGTGTCGCTGGTTAAATTAATTTAAACTCTGCCTTAAACACAACAAAAACAAATGTCATTTTCTGCTGGAGGGGGGAAAAAAAGACATTTCTCAAAATGTATGATAAGCTTCCAGCTTTTCGTGGGTGTCCACATACGTGCATCTGAGCCAATGAGTTTCCTGATAAGCTCCCCCCTACGTAATTAGTGCCCATGATTTGTTCTGAATTCAAGTCTTGCTAAGAGGAACTGCCGCGTATAAAAGAGATGAATGTGGCACCGAATTATATCATTTAAGATATGTCAGATTATAAGGCTGTTGTATCAAAAGTCATAAAACAAATCTCCCCTGTGAAATATCTCTTTATTAACGGTGCCATAAGATATTAACATTCCTCATTTGGTGGAGAGCCTTTTATCTGTGTTTCAGATACATTATTCGTCCTTTCAGAGATAAACTGTATTAATATCCATTTGAGTAGGCTACCGCGGCCTAATGCATAGTAATTTTTGTTGGAGAGCTTTTATTTTAGAATAAGAAAATTACACAGCAATAAAACCTGAATGAATCAGAAGCCAGAATCGCCGGGAATCACAGTCGCTGCCAAATGGGGCCGGCCCTCAGGCAGCCTGCAAGGCCAGATACCCGGCTATCACAGGCAGGCCAGCCTCCAGGGCCGGCCACACAAATGCAGCCTGACACGGCCACAGAGACACACTGACTCCCGCGCCGAGACCGCCTCCCGCTCGGGAGGTTCGCCCTTAAAGACAGCTGACTGGATTGGAGGAAATCTCGTTACTTTACACGCATTAACGTCTTAACAGAAGCAGCACCCTAAATATTTAAGTCATGCCCGTGACTGGGTTTTAATCATACCGCAGCGGATACAATCTGAACAGTCTGTGATGTCAGTTCACCTTGGGACCTCCAGGCTCTGAGTGCAGCTGCAGCCGGTACACCCGCTGCCCTGAGAAACCTACCAACGGCCCGGCCCCCAGTCCGCCCGGCCCCCAGTCCAAGCAACACTGTTCCTGGCGACACCCACAGTTTCCATTTTCGTTTTGATGCCTGGCCCTGCCATCTGACTTCATTCGAACACTCCAAAATGTAGGTAATGATTTTACCAGACTTGAATATCAGGTTCCAAGAACACAGAGACCTGATTCGATTAAGCGAGGGGCATGTTGGGGGCTCCAGGTGGGAAACATGGAAACATTTCCGATTGGAAAACACTTATGTTTGGGGCCAGTGAGTGTTTTCTACAAGGAGCAACTCTCCAGGAAGGGAAACGGCCAAAGGAACAGCCTTCCGTCTATTCACCGACGTTCATTAAGCAGCTACTACACACTGGCGCTCTGTGTGGGAAACCCACCTCCCAGGGGCCCTGCTGCTGCTGCTGCTGCTGCTGCTGCTGCTGCTGCAGTTCCTCCCCGCCCGAACCCAGGCCAGGGGGTGCCCTGCCCGCAGTGGGGCCTGGACTCCAGCAGGAAGGAGGGATCACGGTTGCAAAGCTGAGTTGTGACTGCAACCTCCCGACCAGGCCTGCCTGGGGGACCTGGAGCGCAGCCCAGCGGCGAGCCGTGCCACCCACTAAGTGCTCCTGAGTAATTGCTGCCGCAGCCACAGTTGTATCTTTAAACAGCGCCATTGCCCGTGCGGGGGGGGGGGGGGGGGGGGGGGGGGGGTGCTGGCAAGTAGAGAACCAGCGTTCCCAGCGCCGCCGGCCATGGCTCCAACCAGCCCGCAGGAGCTCCAAGGAGCTTTCGGCCTCGCAAGAGTTTTCCTTCTGCCTGGAACCCTGACTACAACAATAAAAACAGGAAGGCATTCATTTGCTGCATCCCAGCTGCTGGTTGCTGCTATTAAACGAGTTCCCGTTTCATTCCAATAATGATCATCTTCCTGTAGCTTCCCAATCATGCATTTGTCATAATGCAGTAATTTTCTAGCTCCAAACAGACCCTCATAATGAGGCCGTTTTTCACATTAGCAGCATAACTACATAATCAGAACATCTGCAGGTCCTTTTCCAAGGGACAAGGACGCGCGTCAATTATGGCGACGGGGATTGTTAAATAAGATATAGTGTGTTTTCCGAACAGGGGACCCAGGCCCTGCCCGGGCAGACTGCACGCCTTCCGTGTGCCTGAATGAACACAGGTTGTAATGTGTAAAAATTAAATAAAGTAAAATTAAATTGCTCAATACAAAGACAACCCTCTAGAGGGTGTTAGTGATTCCAGTGACAAAGTGCTATTTGCTGACAAGTAGTTTACACATTAACCAGCTGAATCCGAGGGGGAAAAATGCCAATAGCAATTATATCACCTTGAGGTTATTAAATGTCCCACTGATAAGTAACTAGGTGAACTTGACCAGGTGATAAAGACTGCTGTGAGCAAATGATCACGCCGTGAAGAATGTTTCTCTGTCCCGCTGGCTTCTCCAGATAGCTTTTCTTTCAAAAATGACTGTATAAAAAAGTGGCATTAAAAATGTGTGGCCACCGAAGACAAAATTGGTGTTTAGCTCACCCGCCAGAGCCCCTCCATCACTCCGCGGCAGATGCCCTACACGAAGTCTGCAAAGGCCTGCTTTTTTCCTCCTTTTTTTCGGCTTTAAAATGATGCTAAGTTCTCCACTTTATCATCAACTGTCTCCTCCAAGTGCATTTCATCTATAAGAAATTCAGATGCTCGGGAAATTAAAATTTCAAAGATCTGCTGCAAAAAAAAAAATCAATGGGGCAAGATCAATGCTCATAGAAATTTCATGAACTTTGAACTGATCCGGGCATGATGATGAGAGGTGGTTGGAGTTTCAGGCGGCTGACGGCTTCTCTCGCGGATGAAACGCGGTCAGGGCAGCTGAGAGGAGGGCCGCATTTTAGATGGGTTTTTGCTTTCATATTTTGTCCGACAAAAAAAATTAATTTTTAGTCTATTTCGGTAACAAGCAAAAATGGGGGGGGGGTGCCTGCCTTCCCGACGCGACCTGTAATACCCCCGCTTCTTAAGAGCACCTAATGCTTTGCACATTAACGCGCCACGAAATGAAATCGGTTCCCTTTGCAGCCGATTGCAGGTGCAAATTAATATTGTAAAATGAAGATCAATACATGGACAGGGCCAAATCAATAGTGGCTAAATTATTGCTGCATTTTCCTCCTCATTCAAGATGAGTTGTGTTTTCCTCTCAAAGTCAATACTTTGCAGCTTTTCTCATTAATTTCTCAATAAATTTGGCAATGAATTTCAATCACAGAACCCGGCAGGGCGAGCCAGGCACCGTGGCACGCCTGGGAACACAAAGACCACGCGATTCTGCATCGCTCACCGCAAGGTGCTGCCCCCAGCCGCCGGCCTGCTCCCCAGGGCCCGGCCCAGGGCAGCGGGCGACGCCCGGGAACCGACCACAAGTCTCGGGGTACCCCTTCTTGGACACCAAGCAGCTTACCCTAGGTTGCCCTCATCAAGCTGACGTGGCCTTTCCTGCACCCCGGCGTGGGGTGGCTCACCCGCCCGGGGTCGGCCTGTTTCTCACTGCGGTCACCCCGGAAGGACCTCCAACCCGCTAACGGAAGGGTGCCGTCCGTCACGGAGACTTCGAAGGGTGGGCAAGCGCCTCGCTTGACTTCTAATCAGAAGACAGCACCCCTCGCCCGCTCGCGCGGGGAACGCTGTTCCACGTTCGCACAGATGGCCCCACGGGCCGTGCGGTGTGCACAGGGCCCCGCGGCCACTCACCGACGCCAGGCAGCGGCCGGTGGCATGGTGATGTGACACCTGGCGCAGAAAAGGGGACAGCGCGCCTCCCTTGCTACCAAAACACCCCTGCTGACAGTGGCTGGTCTGCACTGAAACCATTCTGTGAATTTCCTCCACGCACGCACGGGATGGCGGCTTTTAGAGTCCCGTCGAGTAGCGCCTACCTCAGGCCTGGCCGGCGGACACTAAGCAACCCCCAGGGACACTCCCCACAGTGTGGCCCTGAGGCAGGGACGTGGCTGGGCCACCCCATGAGCCCTCGCATCCCCCCTCCAGGCTGTTCTAGCAAATATCACCACTCCCCACGGACAGAAGGGCTGTGAATAAGGCAAAAGAGAAGCTAGAGAGGAAATCAAGGCCAGGCGCCCTGCGCGGGGTCCCTTTCCTCTCGGAAACAGTCAAGGGTCTGGCGTCATCCACCCTCTTAGAGACACTGGGAGAGGGGACTTAAACCCAGTGGGCAGCGCTCTGTGGAGGACCATCGGACAATGGATTTGCACATTCACACGAGCGTAAAACTCTCCACTGGAAGGTGAGCTGGAAAACGAGCTACGAAAGCTCATCCCTCCCCAGACCAGGTGTCTCTGCCCCAGAAAGGCCTGTGTTCCTCAAGACGCCAGCCCCCCATGGGGTTCCCAGGCCACCTGTTCTCTTGTTCAGGGTCCGTCCTCCTCGATGGTGGGGCCATCACCCCGTGTCATGGCACCTGCCCTACTCAGTGCAGAGCACACAGTAGATGCGCAAAATAAAGAGTCACAATGGGGGGCTTCCTGAGGCTACAGGCCAATGGTGAAGGTATCAAAACGGTGATTCTGAGAAACCGAAGTGAGCGTGATGTTTCTCGTGTGTCTACACGAAAACTTGGTCACAAATACCTCAGAGCAGCACGACTGCTGATACCCGAGTGCCCATCATTGATGACTGAGTAGCAGGATGGGGTCCATCCTACACTGGGGTACAAGCAGCCGTGCTCAGGGAGGAAGCTCTGGTCCACACTACAACACAGGGGAGCCTTGAAACTGCCACAAAGGACCGTCTATTGAACAGACGTCCAGGAGAGGCCAACGCACAGAGACAGGAGGAGATGGGTGGCCGCCTGGGTGGGGGAGGGGAGCAGTGGGCGTGGCTGGCTGCTGATGGGTATGGAGTTCCTCCTTGGGTGTTGAAAATGTTCTTCATTAGAGGAGTGTCCGCACAACTTTGTGAATATACTAACAACCGTGTACACTTTGAATGGGTGGTTTTTTGGTATGTGACCTATACGTGAATGAAAAACATTCTACACGGACGTAACTCTCTCATCTATCGGGCTCAGCGTCTGTGGGCCAGCTCCGCCTGTCCCGGGAAGGGGCTCTGTGGTCCAAATGCCGCCCGGCATCTGTGCAAAAGCGTGGGGACCTCACGGGTGTGACCCCACTGTGGGGAAGGGCAGGGAGAGGGAACGGGCTCCCCCGCAGAGCGTGACGTGGCTTCCCTACAGCACCGCCCTTGCAGCCTCCACGCAGGCACTGCCACCTCCCACTGGTTTGGCTGAATGAAGAAAAGGAATGTTCTCAGAGCCATAAAGACATCGCCAAGAAGACGTCAACACGGGATCCCCAAACACCGTCCTTTCGCCCAGAACTCTGGGTCACGTGTCTCACGTGCAACAGCCCGATTTTCACACAAGGGACCCTGAAACCCCAAATGTGTGGGGACCAGAGGCCTCTGTGGGGGCACCCAAGCTCCCTCCCTACCCCCCATGGCAGCCCTGCTTACAACTGCCTGACCAGTCCCCCGACTATTACTCCCTGCACAGGGTCCCCCAGGAGACCCCCCAGAAAATCTCAGGGAACCTCAGCCATCCCTCTTCTCAAAGACCACACCCCGTTCATAACTGTTTCATTAACATCTCTCTACCTTCTCGGCTCCGTGGCTGTACACATGGCTGAGCAGCAGACACCTCAGTGAGCCCCGAGCCGGCTGTGGGGGGGCCCCAGCCGCTTCCCCGACCCCAGCACCAGCAGCACCTCCCTCTCTGGATCACCTGCTCGCCCACCTGGCCCAGGTGGCCTCGGGCAGACACTGAGCGGCAGGAACCCAGTCGTGGTGACTGTGGCCTTCAATGTCACGTCCTCCAACACCACGCGCGCCACGGCGATGGACGTCAGCCGGTGCTTCCCAGGCGCAGAAGGAAGCAATGGAGACTGTCACGGAGTCGGGGTCGCGAGGACAAGAGGCAGAGCGTGGGGACGGCGTCGGGGACACCGTCCTGGGACCGTGGCCACAGGAGGAGCGTGTGAGCTCCCCATGGGCGGGACAGCACCTCACACGTGCGCCTCTCACTTTCGTGGAACTGAAGCAAGCCACTCTTTGAAGCAACTTCCTCTTTAACTGACCACAAACACACGAGGCAAACTGACAGGCTGGGCACTGTCGCCTGAGCCCAGTGTGTTGTGAAGCGAACACTAGGCCACCCCCGTGGCAGGAGCGATTCCCCCCACACCCCTTCCCCACCCCCCACCCCCCCACCCCCGTGCAGGTGCCTGCTCACCAGCCCGGCGCCAGCAGGCCCAACAGGTGTACCTGGGAGGTGTCTGTACCGGGGACGTGCTCACCAGAAAACACGGAGTTGGTCTTCAAAACCAGGGGGGACAGTAACGCACCTGCTGATCCCCAGCGCCAGGTGCATGGTCCAGGAGACGGGAGGAGTGCAGCACAGGGTGCCTGGGCAGGGGGGTGAGGGGGGTGCCTGGGCAGGGGGGTTGGGGGTGCCTGGGCAGGGGGGTGAGGAGGG